>CM052260.1:2137046-2408699 GCA_028455795.1 Lasioglossum marginatum | reverse complement strand
AATCGCGTGTATACGTTTAAACCTAATATAGGGTGATCCACCTAAATATCTCCTTTATTTCTGACAACTATGGGTAGGTGTAGTTTCAAACAGTGTAGAGATTAAAATGGTTTAAGACAATCAACATGTTTCTTACAGCTTAATGAGCTTAATAAAACCACTAAAGAGAGAAATCAATTTCTACTTGGTTCTTACATTTTGCAATTAATCCAAACAATTTTTATTTTGCATAAAGATCAATGCATTTATGAAGAAATTGGTTGGGCGAAATATAAAACAGTAAAAGATTTTAGAAATTCACGAATGTTGTAATGTCGCTTTTAATGTAACAAAGTCGTTAAGGGATGAAATCAATTTTTATGTTATTCCTGGTAGTCGTTACAAATAAAGAAGATATTTGGGTGGACCACAAAAAAATGAACCATGTTTTATCGCGCATTGTCTTCTAGGAACTGCCAAGTATTGTCTATGACGCTGAACGAAGTCGGCTTTAGAAACGTAGCTCTTCATGCAATGATAAAACAAAGAGAACGGCTCGCAGCGCTCAGCCAATTCAAATCTAATCACACGAAAATTTTAATAGCTACAGACGTCGCGGCGAGAGGTTTAGATATCCCTACGATAGGGTTAGTCATAAATCACATTGTACCGAACGTGCCAAAAGAATACATACACAGAGTCGGGCGAACCGCCAGAGCTGGTAAAGGAGGCATGGCTGTTACTCTAATCACTCCGCATGATATCAAATTGTTGCACGCAATTGAGGATACTGTAGGGACCAAATTGACAGAGTATAATGTTAATGGTAAGGTATTCGTTAAATTGATTGATGTTATTCGAACGAATTGAAAGACCCGGACTGATACAACGCAACATTTTCTGCCTAGACAAAGAAATAGTTACGATGATAACGCAGATATCGGTGGCCAAACGAGAAGCGGAGATGCACTTGGACGAGACAGATTTTTATGCGAAAAGAATGATTAATATGCGCAAGAAGCTCATTCTCGAAGGGAAAGATCCAGACGAGATCGAGGAGATACTGGAGAAAAAGAAATCCGGCAAATCAAAGAAGAGCAAAAAGAGGAAACTTGCAGAGAAAGCGTCATAATGCAGACAAATGCGATTAGCTAAAGTTTTATTATCTGAAAAAATGTATATAATAACAATGATGTATAACAAGCTAAATTATTGCTGAGATACTTATATAGTTTTTTTCGATAGATGGAAGGCACTTGGTTATTTGTACCGTGTACTATATGATTGTCATTACAATGAGAAGATTATTATATATTCCGTATAAAAAAAATATAAGAAAATATTCAGGTTGTACAAATTTCTCCTCGCTAATTATTAACTATTAAAAACAAATACAAAACAACCACGAAATATGTAGTCTACGTATTGTTTTTTCAGTCGCACGTTTTAACTGTAGTTTCCAACAATTATTAGGACTTAACTTTTCAGATTATAATAACTTTGCAACAACATAATACTTTCGAATATTGCACACGTTAACATTCCTATTTACAGCTGACAAAGCATATGCAAGAGAACATCGTTAAAAGAAACTTTTATAATCGATGTGTAATTCTACTTTGGCATTCGTTTTTCCTTTGTTCAAGTTAATGTATGGTTTTGGGGACTACATATTTGGCAAGTGTCATAAGGTATATGTTCAAATATCCTGTACGCAGGATACACGTGTTGGACTGCATACTTAAAGCCGTGCTCGAATTTTCTCTTCGTTCTGAATCAAATTTAATTTATCCAAGAAACCGTATAGCTCTGCCACATATTCTTTCGGATATTTGCGAAAATGTCCGACATGTGGAGATTTATCGAATATCTTGACGTACGTCTGGAAAAAATGGAACACGAATGTAGTCTGTTTATTTTAAACAGTTCAGATTCTTACCTTCACGCCATTGATAACCCATTGATCGTGAACTCGCATATTGTCCCTTATATTACCAACAGTGTCCACTTTACTCATAAGGAATAACGCTGGACTGTGGACTAAATTCGTATGAAACAATTGACTAGATCGTACATAGTATTGCGTAGATTGCTTGTAAAATGTTCGTAAGTGATACCTAAAACTCATTTCAATACAGTGCTGGACTTGAGGCACCGACAAAGGAAAGACCCTAGCTATCTGGCTTTGGTATCGATGATAAAGATGCGACCATTGTACTTTACTATCGCGATAATGCATTTCTTGATAATGCATGCGATGAGGTTTTTTAACAGTCAAAAGCGCTAGATAATAGATCAATCTAAAATTTCTCTAGAACGCCACGTGCGTTCACAGCCTAGAATCTTCTATGTTGGGGCCCTTAATGATTTTAAGTCCAATAATCATTGTGTACTATCATCGTATGAAAGCTTGTCGATACCAAAATCGGATAATTGAGATCTATCCCTCGAAGAACGAAGGATTGACTCACTCTAGATACTTTTGGAGCATGTTTTGCAACATATAGTTTTTCGGGAACACAGCAGGCGGTACACCCGACGATATTTCGGGTACATCGACCACGCTATCCCAGACCTGACCGACAACCATGTCAATGATGTGACCATACTTTTGGCGATCACTTTGCATTAAATCCATCACTTCTCCCCACATGTACGCGCCCACTGAAAATCCATGTAACAATATCTGCTGATTACGTTCATACTGTACTAGGAAATCAAGTAAATCTGCGGCGACCATCTAGAACAGAAACTTCCCTCGATTATACTTCATACCTGTTTTCCTGCTTACGTATACCTACCCTGGACCCCTTTGTGGGCCACATCAATTGCCAAGGACTAAGCGTCACCAAGGCAACGTCAAAACCCTGCTCTGTATATAGATTCACAAATTTCATAACGTGTCTACGTTTAGACATAAGCCAGCTCAGCATAACTAACAATGGTCTGTTGTCGAAGTTCTTGAATTTTTCCATTCGACCCTCGGGAGTCTTGATTTTTTTATCGTGCGAGATGTATTCAATATTCTTGGTAACATGGTAGCTGGATATCTTGCTTACCAACAACAGCAGAGTCTGATTTCAGAGAACAATTTTAAAATGAAAATCTTTCTAAGGAAAAAAGTATCGTAGAAATTCGTGTATTTAGAAGGTGGAAGGAACTAATCTACATTACCAAATCCTGTTTCTGACTTAACAATTGTGGCTGAGCATAATTAACCAGTCGTGTTCTTGCCAAAGTAGTCGATAATATTCTTCCGATCATCATCGTTGCTGCTTGAACCCGGGTCTAAAGAGTATCGAAGAAAAAGATTTATTATATTAATGATGTACATAGATAAAAATATAAATTATCGAGAAAAAAAATATATACAGTACTTGGCGGAATTAATGACTATGTACACTCGGTTACCTATCGGATGAAAAACGGAAATCGAATCAGTCTTATTGTGTGATACTTATTATGTGATGACAGTTACAAATTAGAAATGACATATTCCACTGAATGATTTGCATGCGAACGTTACTATGTTGACAGACTAATCGAGTGGGGTCGAAGTACAACTTAAAAGCAACTTAAAATCAATTAAGCCATCCGTGACATTTTTATACGCTGAACTAGCATATTGCTCTTCTGTCCTTGTTTTTTCCGTGTCCCGTCTTCTCCGTCTGTCTGTCGATTTAAAGGGTCGTAAGCGCGAATATCAAATTTCATTGAGTCTCCCTATTTCCGCTTTACACAATATTTTGCGAAAGATCGTGTGACATAAGCATACTGTGCATTCCCTTTCAAATTTTTCCGTCGATTATAAACCGTGTCAGTCGAATTTACAAGCAGAAAAACTTACGAGAACCGTTTCGACGAAGCGGACAGTTTGCAATACGATGTTACCACTAAATATTTATACCGCGTAATTTTCGTCTCGCGTTTTCAATGTCAAATACATTTCACTTTAATCGGTTGGCAATCAACCGATGAAAACGAAAGCGATCGCGTATCGTTAATAAATATAACGTGCAATGAATGCTCGATGAAAAATGCAATTCAAATTTTTTGCCGTCGCAATATGCGAGCGTGCATTCAATCAGAGAAGCGCAATTAAAAGCGAACTTACTAGTCTGATAGTTGAACACTTCACTGGCTACGGTGTAAACTGAATAACATTTGTATTCGCGTGCAGCCGCCTGCTATATACTTCATTTCGTGCAGCGCGAGCAGATAATTGCATAGCGTCTGCTGAGTTTTCCTTTCATCTCGTACAATACGTTAAAAACATTTTTTAAACAGACTGACAGCTAATGCATTGAACTAATGCAATAAAACATTGTTTACGAAATATCCACGAGCTAATTCGAGCGTCTATTTAAAATAGACGTTCGATGTTATTCGACATCGTAGCTATTTCAAATATATACGTGCAATTTCAACAAATTTTCTAAAAGCATCTTATCAAGAAATGAAAGTGGACCTTTAACTCAAGCAGATAAGATGCTACTTAATGTTGATAGCACGAATTATTTATCTACACATTTTCTCCGGCTGATAACAACTCTCTTGTTCGTAATATGCACATACTAAGAATTCGTATATAATAATTTCACTGTTTTACATTGCGGTTTATACGCACATATATTTACAGCGAAATATAAAGCCGAGTATATAAAACCCGTTTCTCTTTGTTATACGATCCCTGATATTTTTTAATAGTTGCTTAGATAGATAGACCTTGGCAAGGAGACCTTGTCGAAATTGTGAATGCACATATTTTCACGTATGTCGATATTTCAAATTTTTGCAATTGTTTATGATGTACAATATATACTTTTACACGTTCTATGTGTGCATAAAAATCGTACATTTTTCAGGTATAGAAAATTTATTAGCAATGAATCACTTACGGTATATATAATAGGGAAAATGAATTCATTTGTAACTCTCACGTTTTACACAATAGCTATTTGTAGAATTTTATTACACCTTGTGTTCGTTACTTAAATGGTAATTTACGGTAATTTACGCTGGCTATAATATAAAGACGGACTCGATATAATATTGTAATTTTATAAGAAAGTATAGAAAGTACTAGGTAACGCATAAAACTAATGATGAACATTTATAAGATCCTGTACTGCAGTTAATTCAATTTTCCGACTCGCTTGCATATCGTTTACACATTTAAATTTATGCGTCGCTTGTTAATAGACAGCGAATTTTATGCATTATGTATGACTTGTAGATGAAGGATTGTAAAATACTGTTACATTATTTTCAACTTAATAAACATATTAACCCTTTGCACTCGAGTGGTGACTTGGAGGCGCCATTGATATTATTCAAAATATTTGTTGCACTATTATATTTATATCCAATAAATTATTAAACGTATTTAATATATTTTAATAAACTACTAAAAGTATTGTATAAAATTAAGAAAATCATATAAAATAGGAATATTTCAAGTCGGAAGAAAAATTTGATTTTCAAATTAGAATAAAATAAATTTCGAGAACATTCCTGTGGCTGCAAGGAAAAACGCCGCATGTCACACAGTTTCCACAGTTTCAAAAAATTTCAGTTTACGCATTAATCGAGCTTTATAGTATAGGAGTTACATATTTACCAGAAAAAAACTCGTAAAAACAAATTCGAAAGCCTCGAAAAATAATGCAATTTAACCGATATCCTATGTCAAAGCATTAGCGATGAAAACTTTAAACGGCAATATCTCGGAAGTGAAAGTATGTAACATGCGGCGTTCTTCCTGATAACCACAGATTTTATTTTGCATAAAGATCCGCTGTCTACTTATTAATGTCGAAAAGTGTATACGATCATTGTGCCTACAAGTGTTCCAACTATAAGCTCCTCCTTATAGCAAAATTGTATACCATAGAAAATCGAGAGTATTTAATTACAATTTTGCTATTCGTTACACTACACCGTTGCAAAGTATGCGTAAAATGTTCGTTTCGCCTCATCGTAACTTATTTACATCGCTGATCGTTACCTTCGCAAACTATTAATTTTACGCGAACTTATAACTGCCAAGGATACGCGTCGAAGTGAAATAGAAAAGAATTCAATGGACATCTGTAAGTTTCATTTGTTTTCCAATTACAATATTGACGAATGCATAGTTTTATTATTTAGTACTGCTTGAAATTGATCTATCATAACGAAGTAATTTAAGTTTCCTTTATAAACTACTGTTGTTAGTAATAATAAATTACCTATACCGATGTTATATAAAACACATACATATAAATATTCTTTTACAAGGTATATGTTGCTGAATATGGAGATACACATTTTTCGTCTAATGCCAGAGGAAGAGGTAAAGAAATATATAAACATATTTTATCAAACACAAATATATTGCTGCGAAAATTCAGGATTATTATATATATACTTCGAGTAGACGAATATTACAAATAAAAGATACGCTCAAATGATCCCAGCTGTACCGACAAAAGGCAATTTACAAATCTCTTAATTGATAATATAAATATCACATCCTCCTACCTTTTATCGATTTCACTCTTCCTCTGTATTCTATTCTACATTGTATATGTATACATTCATGAAGATGTATTATAATAGTAAACATCTATAAAACAGTTTATTGCAGTGTTCGTGAAACATAAACATATAAATTAAATAAATTACACTATGCGTAGAAAGATAATACATGATCAGACTTATGAACGAAGTTATCAGATTTCCTATTATTATTTTAATATTTATTTATACGTATCGTTCTACGAACCGCAAGCATTCGGCTCAGAGAAAAACATAATAATTGTCAGAATAATGATGCTAATCGTATATCGAGTTAGTTAGAAAATGTTTGTGCATGATCGTAGAGAACATACTTAATCGAGAATTAACGTAAATTTGCACCTAAATACTGATCGTTATTGGGCCTCTGGAAGCACGTCAATTTATCTTTATCAATTTCATACTGTTATCGTATGAAATTAGCTTGCTCTGTAACTTCCTATCATGCACGAACAGATACATGCATCGTAAGTAAGAAGAAGGATATATACATATTATATCCGCTTAGTGTATAGTACAGTTACAAGGTTTCTTCTAGAATTAATAAAATACGTCGCCCGATCGTTCCTTGAACCCTACGAAATCGAAACAAGTCAATGGTTGTGCAGAAGTATAGGCCAGTCTTTGACAATTATACGATCCAATAAAATTGTCATTCCGTATCCTTTCCGTAATTGGAAATAATTACATTTCTTCAGATATGTATTCGTATAAATAGAGAGACGATATTTGAACAATAAAGACGTAACACGTTCTATAAAACTTGTGTATCCTATCGTATACACAGAAAATCGGGAACATAAAACCTATTCATAGAAGATTGTATGTCAAAACTGACCATATTGAGATAGCAGTGGCATATAATAATAAAAGATAGTCGAAAACCATGTTATACACAACTTGAATGACATTATCTCAAAACATACCGTATAAATTCTTCAAAAGCAACATTCTACAAAGAATCAATGAAAAATCTCAACGATTCTAGTCTGTCGTTCGTGCTCCAAACTGGCAATATAAAAATAACAATCCTCCTTCATGAAAAAAAAAACATTCGAGCAATAGACAACAGAGAAACGAATAATATCATGCATTAAAAGAAGAGTACTTTTAGTCGATTCCTTTATCGTTCAACCGGTGTGTACGAACAAAGATTTCCACTATAAATATGTATACGCGATTAACTTCGCAGATCGTTATATCGAGTTAATTCGGTATCGATAAAAATAAGAAGAGTATTTCATAGTTTTTAAAAAATATTTTTGTTCAAATGGCAGTATTCGATATAGCACAATCTTACTAGTTCCTCCTTTAACATATAAGACCGATGGCAGTAAATATTTTGTATTACTTTAGCACACTTAATAAGTATTTAATCGTTCCAGAAAAAACTGTCTTAATCGATAATCGCGACAAAAGATCGCGTGAACGTACAGCGTGCGGTAATATACAAGTGTTGTATACCCGATACGTAATTTATGCAGTACCAAACAATCTCATTGCTTGGAATCGTCCACTTACCCTCGTACCGACCAACTACCCCCTAAACAAAGTCGAAAAACGACTCACGCGATAGCCGCGTTTTCGATTTTTCGGTATTTTTGTGCAGAATTATATACAGGTTTCTAATACAAAATGGCTTTGTGTTGTATCTCAGAAGGCCTCGACGAAACTCGCTGGAAAAAGTCCTGTGCGACCGGTTCTCTGCTGGGTACCTTTGTACCAACCATCGTCGCGCTTCTTATGTACATAAATTATATCTCCAACGCGAAGTTCCAGTTCGAATTCACTGTTCGGCGGGTATGGCACAATGCAGCGAAATCTGTACACTCGTTCTCTGCAAAAACATAACAATTATCGCATGTGCTTTGAAAAACGAAGCATAGATATATTAGAATAGAGGGAGAATATTGGTACCAGAAAGCAGTTTGCTTCTCTTTGAACATGTTCAAATATTTAGGATGCAATTGCCTAGCTGGTACAGTTGAAGCAGAAAAAATGTTTAATGTTGAAAATTTGTTACTTTTTAACACTAATCGTACCACCACTCGTCAAATGACTGGTTTCACATTTTTTATTTTTTTATTATTGAACTTATAAAGATGCTTGCATCAGAAATTATTCAATAAATTTCTTTATTTAATCACGTATTATTATAAAAATTGTGAAAACTCTAAATAAGTTCAGGCTTGTAATTTTTTTAAAACAATGTATATATGACACATTTTGTAGTCTGCCCGGTTAGTGTTAAAGAGAAGAGATAATGTATTATATTACCGTTCTCGAGAAGGCTGTTGCTTGGTCTGTTTTCCCATACCAGCGTCCAAAGAGTTGCTCTTACGGTGATGATTACCGACTGTCGTGCACATCATCCCACCGGATTCGCTGGATCTAACAATATTGAATAGATGAGAGGAGAATTTCGCGTGTTGCGTGACTTCTGAAGTGACCATTAAATTTTTGTGCAATTGTGAAATGAATGCACGCATACCGAATTAACGAGCAATTGTCCTGATGAAATTTGTGATCGTAATCAGGGAAACAATGACAACAAGCAATTGAGAAAAACATGGCCAAGTAAAACAGGCGTGGATTCTAGTGCTTAACGCTAACCACATACTAAGCTTTCGAACACAAAAGGTATTCCGTGATCTCACGAGCATACTTACCCGGGTGATCGCGCGTTTTAATTGCAAACGTTAATACAGACAAACATATGCGTCATACAATTATTATGTACACTATTAATTTGCGCCAAACAGAAAACCCGATTTCCAGTTCTTTTTACATATGTGTATATACAGGGTGTTTATCTTGCATTCCGCAATATTTTCATTATTTTTGACGGTATAAAGAATTGTCCTGGGACGATTGTTTGTAACAGCAGAAATGAGTTAAGGGGGCAGTCTCGTTTCATATCTCGATAATGCAAAGATGGAGCTTTTCAGTAGTCAAAAGCGCTAAATAAAAGATCAATCTAGGCCGCAGTCGTCCTCAAAAATCCTATTTCTACGTTTACGAGGCGTAATTTGCATTATTCGACGCATGTAGCTATTTTCATAAAGCTGCGACAGCTACATGCTGCCGAATAATGCAAATTACGCCTCGGAAACGTAAAAATAGGACTTTTGAGGGCGACTGCGGTCTAGATTGTTAAAAAAGATCAAGATAAAAGCTAGATTAAAAATCTAGCGCTTTTGACTACTGAAAAACCACACGGTTTGGACTGGAAACGAGTCTACCCCCTTAAGGAATCCAAGATAAGTGGGACACCCTGCATACGAGCTGAACAAATATACTTTGCTGCGGCTGCTAATGTTCTTTGCGACTCTATCTGCCAAAAGAAATATAATTACCAAGCGACGACTAACCTCTGGAGGATCGAGACCGGTAAAGATGGTCTCTCCTTGTACTTAAGTCTTTGTGAAGATGTGACGTGCCCTTGTACAGAGCCTGGACACAAACGATGATGGTTGTTTGAAGCATTTAATTCCTGTGTGGCTCCCACCTGTAGCAACTGACTTGGGCAAGATCCCGATCTAATTTTAAATATACCCGCCCAACCCCCCGTGTAGAATTAGACAAATACTTCATGACGTGCAGCTCATATGAAGATAAAAATTAGAGTAGGGAACAACAACGAACGAAATGAAAAATGTTTCGAACACTATTCTGTACACTATGCGACTGACTCGCTTCTAATATCCTTCCGTTGTGTATTGTGCGCAAGCATCAACTCATGCAGTGATTTTAACAAATACGAAGAGAATGGTATGCCTGCACAACACATGGTGATGGAACACAAATACATTGATTTTCATGTATGCACGAAAACATAAACAAAATTTGAATAATACATGCGGATTACTTAAAAAAAAACAGGGGAACATGTTAGATATGCTATGAACATGCGGATTATGATTCAATTTTCGTTTCGTTAGAATTTTTCATCGAAATTAACCACGTTATAATTTGCGTGAAGCAAAAAGGCTGTCGTTGTAATAACAATTGTTGAATCTTACCGAACGTGTACCGGATTGATGGAGTTACCATCGTCAAACACTGGGTTATCCATTGAATACGTAGCGGGTGGCGGAGATTTTGATTTTTTAATATTTGCGAATCTACGCATCAGAGAGACACACTTATCCTTTTTCTCTTTCTGGAATCAAGGTATACAAGCGTAAGACCGTATTACTATACAACAAGACGAAAATAAAGAAACTGCTACCTTTTCAGTGCTCTTTGGTGGAGCGGCAGCTGCAGCACTGGCAGAAGAGGGGGATGCAACTGTGCGTAAAGTACTATTTGGGCTTCTATTCATTTCGGTAATACCGGAGGAAGCAGTAGCGATGATATTGCTGCTATTCATACCTGTGATAGCGGTGCTAGTAGTCACCGATGGAGGCAGGATCACTTGCTTCCCTGGTGAAGCTGAAATACAAAGAAACATGTTACGTGCTGACATCGTGTGCATTCAGAGTATAATTAATACATACAAATGTTCGATGACATCACAGCACTGTGACTGCGTCCGAGAGGATTCACCGAAGTTTGTTCAGATTGCCGAGGAGGGCTCTTCTCCTGATTCTGTGTCTGGCTCTGACCGTGCCAAGAAGAAGACACCATAGGAGAAGGACTGATCGCGCGCGGTGGCAATTCGGGTGGCATCAAGGTGCGTGAATTGTAGGGTTGAGGAGCTGGTCCTTTGCTTTTAGTGTATGTCACGGTAACTCGTGGCTCGGAACCGTTTTGACCGGTCGACGACGGGAAATTTTGATGCTGTCCTGTGTTCTGCGATCCCCGACACAAACTTCGCTGACATCTGCGAAGATACATGATTGTTTCAAATCGGAGTACTATAATTCAATTCATGCACAATAATGCCCGACTGTATGTCGAATCTAGGTTCTGTGTTGTGACCTAGACATGAGCAGGACACTATCTTTTTGTGGCTTCAAAGACCGCGCCGAACGTAGAAAAGGACAGCGAAGCTCGAAAGGCCTCCGTCGCCGAGAAACGTAAACATAACTAATCCAATAACAAAACTTCTCTATTTTTCATTATTTTTTCCATTATTTTTTAATGGGACTTTGATCAACATATTCGTGGCATTTTTCTAATGAAAATCATACCAAATATGATATAATTCCAATTATATCTTTTCGTACTTTCACACTATAGCGTACCAATTTTACTTGTGTACGCCTCCAGTGGAATAGGCAGTGCTGCGACATGCAGTTAAGCTTTCAGCAAGACTTACAGTCGGACATTACTGTAATTTGTTATTCCCGAATATAACATATCATACTTAGCGGGCGCGACATAGTTCCCAGGGAAAACTCCGCACTTTTGGGTGCGGTTCGAAGTCCCCTTGAACCATCCGTCTTGGCAACGTTCGGTCACCATATAGATACCGCCTTTCCTCAACTCGAGTTCATCTGCCTTCTGCGGTTTGTACGGGTACAAAGCAATGTACGCGGCTGGCAAATGAGTGCTACCGGTGGTCGTGGTGGCAGCTAAACTTTGGGACGTTTGCGCGAGCACGAGGTCGCTGCTACCGCTTCGTCTGTGCCGCAGATTGTGTTCCACGCCGCTCACAGTAGTCTGAAAGATAGAAACGCGAAAAATTAGAGATCTCTGTTTCACTTGTATATAAATACACGTGGTATGTGAACCGTGTAGTAAGAATTTAAGGATCCGTGATTCGTATTCACATACACGGATTCGTATTCGCGGATCCTTAAATTCGTACTACACGGTTCACGTCCCACGTGTATTTTAATACACGTTAAATACGCTGCACCTGCGGTGGGTTTGTAAATTTCATCGCATTCCTTACCTGTAACGGGGAAAATGAGTCACTGCTGCAGCTGCTATTGCTATTCCCAGCTGCGTTGTCCACCGGCGGACTAAGTATTTCAGCGCTATGTCTATGGTGCGGATGCGCCTGATGGCCGCTGTTCACAGCAGTGAAACTGTGACGTTTCACGTTGTGTCTGTTTCCAACAGCTGGAGGAGACGTTGCTGGACTACTAGGACTGCTCGGAGCAGTGCTCGAACTACTAGAAGTACTTGAACTATTAGGAGTATTTGGAGTAGTGGTCGAGGAACTACCTCCTGATGATACATTCGAAACGGTATCAGAAACTGGTAATGTTGTGTTCTGTTGACAAATTCGTTATGATTTAGTGTGGAATTCTGTTATACCTCGAAATGAGTACAACGCAATTACCTGTACAAGCTGCGGCCGTGGCTGACTCGTCGTTTGTATATTGCGCGAATGATCGGTAGGTATTAGGGGGGTAGTTTCTTCATTAGTAGGCGTAGGAGGAGCTACTCTAGACGGGCCTGGCTGTGCACTGATTGCATAAAAAATAATGATATTAGAGGCACGCGCGAACGCCGAGACCGTTACATAAGGTCGTTGCAATTACTTTGTTGAAAGTTTCATTAGAGCTCTCGCCACGCTGTTCAACTCGACGAAAGCCAGTGGAAAGATACCGATTCTGTCCAACAGTTTCCCTTCCGCCCAATTTTCGTCCACTCTTCTAATCACGCTTATAACTTCACCCTGTAAAGACAATTTCTCTTTCAACGAACGACTGAAACAGGATTACAATTCCATTGCATTACCTTGTTAAACGTAAGGCAGCCATCTTCGTCGTCGTTGGTCATTCTAAAATCATACAGAGCTTTGCACTGAGGAACATGCGGCGTCAACGGTGTCATCACCTGAAAGATAAAAGTAGTTAATAGTCGATAAGATAAGTAGAACAATAGGGTACTTTTCTGGATAATACAAGGTATTACCTGAACATAGGACAGAGGAAAAACACCGCGGCTGTTAGCGCTTTCCCCGAAACACCAATTGTTGTCTATCTTCTTGCAAAGGATGACTATATCGCCCTTCTTAAAGGACAAATCTCTGAAATAAGAAAAGTCAGATAAATATGCAGATCTCAGTATAGACTAGATCTATTTCTACGAAAGAGAGAATTACCCTGGAACTTTCGATACATAATCATAGATCGCTCGACCGTAAGCCCGATTGTGCAGTTGGATTTGCTTAGCTGCGGCGTTAGCGTGTCGGATCGGTTCGTTGGTGTACGCGGTAGGAATAAGACTAGCAGTTACGGTAGGAGCTGGGGTGACCTGGTGACTGCCGAACAGTCTCTGCGGTCCTGGGTTGCTTTTAGTCATGGATTTGGCGGTTTGTTTGGGAGCAGCGTTGCGCATACCTTCGAGGATGCGCATCAGCAGAACATTCGGAGGCAGATCGTCGACTTTCGCGTCGACTAATACGCGACACTCGGGACATCGTAGCTCCCGATGGGTACTGACAATCTCCTCCAGGCATTTCTTGCAGAAGGTGTGTTGACACGGAAGTACCTTGCTCGAGGTATCCAGCCGTTCGAGGCACACCGAGCACTCTAACAGATCGTTCAGCATGCACTCGTCCATCCTGGCCGACAGATACCTCCTCTCACTTTCGACGAGTCCGTTTCAATCCGTTCGCTCGCAACCGTTTCTTCGATAAGTGCTTCTTCCTCTTACTTCTCCGATCTTCCCACGCGTCCCGTCTTTGTTGCACCCATAGGCCGCCATACACCTGACGCACTCGCCACTCTTCGCATAACATCCAACGATTATTCGCATAACTCAACGAACGGCCAGAGTCCACCGACAAGTGCAGCTCGCAAACGCGGACATGTTATCCGATCCTTTTTCTCAACTTTCGAACACCACTCTTTCCACCCCTTTCATTCACCGCGAGCCAAAAACCCTTGTTAGGCGCGTCAGTGTACCCACTGTCATCCTAGCATTCGTGTTACACTGTACTCGCACACCGACACACACGACACCATATCGATCAATCGGACTATCGTCGATTAGAGTCGATTCTAATACAGGCTAACAAGTGCTCCACCAATTGCACGCATGTACCAACTATACAATAGATATTGTGTAATCGAAGACGATGTCATAGAACAATAGCAGTCGGCTAGTGACATCAAAGTTCGAGTGTCGAGATTTTTAATTTGGAAATTTCTTCGTGTACATATGTAATCCTGCTATATGTATGTTTTAGGTAGCTGGGCGCTCTCTTATGGACCAGGGTGGTTTCACTCGAATAGAACTGTTAACACGGGTTTAATAGCGACAGCGGCGGAAAGAGGTCTCTGATTGAATGATTAATTCTAGGATTGTACGATAGATGGCATTCGCGATATATTTTCTGGAGGTTTATTTAAGATTTGATTTTTTAATTTAAATAATAGTTGGTTAATTGTAAAAATGTGTGCAGTCTATAAGCGAGAAGATGCTGAATCGATTATGTCTAGGATCATACATTACAGATAAATAAGACAAGAGATAGAAAGAATTCAGATTTGTACGGTTATCCGCAATTTAAATAACTGTCGATAGCTTTCGATAACGGCGATCATCGATAGTTATCGATAGTTTCTCCCACATATATATATATATATATATATATATGTGGAGGATTATTATCATTTAATATATAAGTATATATTACAGTTACAAATATGCACAATATTTGTAGGTGTTTATAATACCGTTTAGCGTTGTATTATTTAATATATGGAGGATTATATGTGGAGGACTATCGATAGTTATCGATAATTATCGATAGCGATGGTGTGCTATCAGGTGCAATATATTTTGTATAATACAAGCCATTATTCTGTCATTTTAGTATTGTTAGGAATAAAATAGATTTGTAATTTATATATTATACATCAGAATCTAGTAACCATGATTTTGTTGAGAAATATCAACGTATTTATATTTTTTATTTTAATCTGTTATTAAATAATATTTATTTTAATCTAAATTCTTTTCACTCGCCGTAAAAGATCCAAGAATACACAAATATTTACTTACTAACTGTTCTTTATTATTTAGACTCCAAAAGTCTAAAATATTAGAGTCTTGTAAAAAACAATTTATTTAGAATAATTGGTGATACCTGATAAGTGTATTACAATATAAAACAATTTTGGAGTTTTGAATTTTAAACATTTATACAATGAAGTTTGAATTTGAATTGGAGTTGACAATAATATCGATGATATGAAGATCGATATATATACAAAGCCATTGATGTTTATCTTCGATTTTCAAGTTTGATTTTTTATTAGTTTTATCACATTTTAACAATATTTGTCAAGTAAAACGATTACAACTGTACGAATACCAACCCTGAAATCTCGCTTCCGATAACTATCGATAGTAAAATCGATAGTACCATCGATAGTACCTCGATAGTTCTCCACCATTATATAGGGATGTGCAAGGCGTGTGTGCCGTTCTATATATCCTTTTACATAATCTCAGCTTTGTTGGCTGTTTCTTGTGTACAAGAGGCGAGGGCGAGAGAGAACGTAAAGGCAAAGGTTTAGTAGCTGGAAAATGGCGGCACCGAAAAGTCAGCGTTGGATGGTTGATTCGGGGATCCTACGTAAAAAGAATGGAGAAGAGGAGCCGCAGGAGCTGTTGGTGTTTGGATATAGCTGCAAATTATTTCGAGATGATGACAAGGCGAAAATGATTGATCAAGGAAAGCATTTGATACCATGGATGGGCGATAACACATTGAAAATAGACAGGTCCGTTTCCCTAACCTAGACAAACTTTATCATCTAGGATATTTAATTCTCGCATAAAACGCACACCGTACATGTGTAACCTTTAGAAGAACCGATGTCCGACTAAAACTGAGCAAATTCTGCAGCTGTTCAAAAACTATAAAAAAAAAATACGCACTACCACGAAACGGTTTACGTATGGATAAGCAATCTGGAGACTGTTTAAGGTTTCTGCAGGTGTCTTGGCTGTGAACAGGCGGTGTGGAAGCGCGGTATACGCGCTCTACACGCCCGTAGAGCAAGTGCTCTCTCGCGACGTTGGTGCTTACGGCTGACCGTCGGCGCAGCAGCAAGGTGAGACACAGCGTAGAGAGACAAACGGCAGCTGACGATTGTATGTACTACAATCGCTCAGCATGGTATGTATTAGCGTACTAGACTCGGCCATACCCGGCAACGGGTTTGAACGCGTTTCACGTATATTCGTGGTATGGATAGATTTTGTCGATTACAACACAATGTACAACTAAAATCTTATGAGAATATATTTACAACGAATGTGGTTAGATAGCGATAAACATTCTTTGAGATTCGGTACACACACACACAGCGTGTCTGGGTTACACCAAAACTTCATGACGTAGTCATTACAATATCTGCTATTCTGTTAAAGAAAGTGTTTATTAAAGAAACTGTGTATTATATACATCGTTTAGCCAACCGATCCATCGAGAATATATTTTCCTGTACGCTACGTGGCCTGCAATGATTTAACGCATAGATAAACATGGCAAATGTAATAGTATGTCATAGAGTTTTGTATAACTGTATTCTATTTCAGAGGAATGACTTTTGACACAGGGTTTGCTTCGTGATCATAACTTTCAGATGCCGAGATCGACCAAATAAATTCTACAAGATGCCCGTCATTTTCCTTCTTTGATTGTGTTATTGTATGTGTATAGATACGATGGACGCGGAGCTCTGGGGGACTTAAGGATATACGAACCACCGCCAGGTGGGTTCGATCAGCGTACTATCCTTACGGAGGAAGAGCTTAAAGTGGAACAGCTATGCGACGAGGAACGGTATCGGTCCCTTTACAACAACGAACTCGAAGATTCCGTGTATCATGGTAAGCTGTGGCCAGGACGATCAATTTTCAAAGTCTCGGGAATTTAAACTAATAAGTAGACAGACAAAAATGAGTAGGTGTAATTTAGAACTGTAAACAAATTAGAAGAATTTAAATATACTGTTCTATTATTTTCAACCTATTAAAAATATTAAGAGACAAAATAAATTGCTATTTCACTCCAAATTGCTGCAATTCGAGTAGAAAATGTTTAATAACGAATAATACTCAGAGGAGGAGATGAAACGCCTGCATCAAGCGTTAGATTCGGAAACCACGTATAGTCAGGTAGCGTATAGTTACAATGAGGAAGGGAACGGTTCGAAAATCACATGCGAAGATTCCCAAAGCCCGAAACAGTCCGAGGGGTCCCAAGAAGAAGACCAGGCATTCGTTCCGCCACCTGAACTGGAAATTCCAGATGGTATATCGTTGGTAGGTATTCAAACAAAGTTGACGAGAATGCAGGAGAAAGGAGAACTAATCCAGTGTTATTTTGTTGAGCAGCCGGAGACACAGAAACTAAACGCCATCATAACAAAAACAGCGTTGTTCATAAGCCGTCAGGGGGGCCAAATGGAGATCTTGATTAAAGCGAAGCAGGCAAACAATCCACAGTTTTCGTTTCTGTCGATAGACGGACGCCTACACCCGTATTACAGATACATACTGGATGCAATCAAGAGCGGAAAGTACAATCCCGAAAAGCAGCCCGAGAAAGAGGAATCCGGTACGCATATTGTTTTATTCAAGGCAACATCTTAATAGTAATGTTGTTCACTTTTGATATTATTGAGTTGAAATGATTGAAGCGACTTAAAACAGGATTTGATTACCCACATCTACTTTGAATTCTACTTAGTTTTTCTTGCCGTAAGTACTTCCACGCATATTTGTTAATGTACATCGATCTCTGTGTGATACGTAGGAAGCATTAGAGCGATTGTGCACGGCCATGTTCTACTTACTTGTATTCTTTTCAATGATAGAACACGAAGAAGGCTCGTCGGATCAGGATGACGAATCGTATCTGCATCCGAGTCTGGCGCCGTCTTTCACCAAGATCGAAGCGGTACGTGCTTTTGATATTATCGAGAGAACAAGACCAATCGAATCTACAAGAGCTGATAAGCAATAATGATTTACAGGCTCCCAGTATTCCCAGCATACAGTACAAGCCATCCGCAGATTGCGCTTATTCGATGCTGGTGAATAAAATCACAGGGAAACCTCCACCCTCCAAGGTGCCGCAAGTGCCTGAAACACCTGTTCAGCCGCCAGCTCCTACTCTGGGATATTATCATCCCATACCTGGACAAGTAAGTTGGGTAATTACTTGAAAAGAGCTTAATTATAATTTGAATTTTATTTAATGGCCATTTCTGAACACTTTTAACATAATCATTTCTTCAGAAGCGAAAATAAGCTTGTGTTCTAAAATGTGAATTGGTCATAAATCACCGAAAGACCGACGGTTAAAGAGCTAATCGCGTTTCCAGGATTGCAAAGGTGCGGGATGTGCCTTCTCATTTCTCGATAATTCAAAGATGGGGTTTTTCGGTGGTCAAAAGCGCTATTTTCACTAAAAGTTCTATTTTTACAGTTACGAGGCATAATTTGCATTATTCGTAGTATACTTTAGGGACGATTGCGGCCTAGATCGATCTTTTATCTAGCGCTTTTGACTACTGAAAAATCTTATCTTCGCATTATCGAGAAATGAGAAGGCGCACCCCGCACCCTTATTTTATCTAGAGCTTTTGACTAATGAAACGAGTCTACCCCCTTAAACAGAGCTGTAATTGCAGCCCATAAGTGATCGGAAGAACGATTAAATTTATTCGATTGTCCTCAGGGTTACAATCCATATCCCGCACCAGTACAATATTCCCACGGTCCCGTGGTGTACGGGCCAAACGGGCAACTCCAGTCCCCTGGTCAGCTGGCCGTCGTGAACGTACCGCCGTCGTCCGTCGACATATCTGCAGTGCATCCGTTGACGATCGAGCCACCCTCGCCGTTGGTCCCGTATGGGTCCACCACGCCGCAGAAACAATTAAGCAGGCCGTCGTTCATCGTGCCGCCAGCGGATGTTCAAATAGTCATCGACAAGATGGCCAGCTACGTGGCGAAGAACGGCCGAGACTTCGAGGCGATCGTGAAGAACAAGGGCGACCCGAGGTTCAATTTCCTCGAGTTGTCGCATCAGTACCACGGTTACTACGCGCACAAACTGACGATCTATGAGGGCGCGATAAATCCGAAGGTTCTGACGGAGGAGGAGCTGTTGCAAAAGCAGGAGCCGCTCGAGGAGAAGCAGAAGAAGCTGGAGGAACTGCAGAAGAAGCAACAACGGATGGAGGAGGTGCAGAAGAGGGTGAAGATGATCCAGGCGAAGAAGAAGTGCGACACGAGGACGAAGCAGGTCACGCCGGCAACCAAGCAGATCACCACGGTGTCGTTCTCGATCAAGAAACCGAAAGATGGTGAAACCGGAGTGATTGAGAAGAGGAACGCCCTGCCGTTGGAGGAAAGTGACGACGAGATGGAGAATGATAATAAAGACGCTAACTCGAAACCTAATTCACCGCAGAATATAGGCGAACATAATTCAATGACCGGCGGGGATAAGGACTCCTGGAAGTCGGAGAAGAAATCAAGGAACGAGGAGAAGGAACTGGTGGACCTTACTGATGAGATTCTAGAGGATTGTCAGAAGGATCTTAGACACAAGCAAGCAGAGGACAGGATCAAAGACAAGCTGGTCGCTGCAGCTAGGGATAAGCTAGCCGCCACTTCCAGGGAGAGACAGCTTCAGTTAGAGAGGAAAAAGAAAGCAGCAGCGTTCTTGAGTCACATACAATCTTCCGTTTTACCGAAAGCTACCGGAACCACCGTTCAATCCATGAGAAAGGACGACTCGGACGAAGTGCACTCCCTGCCGTCGCCTTCTCCGTCCTTCGATGACGGGAAGTCCTCCGACTCCAGGACCGGTGGTAACTCGTTGATGGATAGATTGAAGAGCGCAGACCTCACTGGCAAGAGATCCAGACCGCGGTCGAGGAGTCCCGATGGAGGTCGGAGTCATAGCGACAGGCAAAAGTATCACAAGAAGCACAAGAAAAAGAAAAGTACCCACAGAAGGTATTTCAGCTTTTATTTGGAGGGATCCTTTCCAGAGGGACACCGAGATTCCATTGTATTAAGAACATTTGTTATGTCATCACTAGACTGCGGATGTTTATGCAATCTTAGTAGATCGAAAATAATTTTTTGAAAATTTTTATAAGCCATAAATGCATAAAGATCCGCAGTCATAGTCATCACAAATAAAGGAGATATTTAGGTGGCTACATTTAGGTGGGCCACCCTGTATAATATTTCTTCCATAGTGTCGCATTGCTCTTATATTATAGGGCCAACCAGAGCGCGATGTTAAGGGGAGGAGAAATGTTGCATTCTGTTATTTTTGAGCTATAAAAAATTCAGAGAAACGAAAGTTAAATAGCATTTTGTTGTTAAATGTTGTTCAAGGGACATTAGGCTCGTCTATCTAGTCTTCGAAATTGCAATCAAATAATTCGATTAGTTAAATGTCGTAAGCAGATTGCGGATCTTTATGTAAAATAAAAAATGTTTGCATTAATTGCAAGACACATAAGGTTTCTTTAAGAAAAATGTTCCTAACATTGAGAAAGATCCGCAAAGTGGCCTAAAAGCCTGCAGATAGGGGACAGGTGGATACGTGATTCTCGGAAAGCAATCGGTTTCGGTTTTATTACGTTTCACGCGATCTCCGTTTTATCGAACACTAATGCGTCCGTTGTTCCTGTAAGCAGTAATGAGTTTCAAAGACTCGTGACCCATGTATGAGTCATGTGCCGTGAGAGTCGAGGTTACCGTGACCCAGCGAGTACACGTCTCGCGTGAAATGTCGACGCATCGGTTTCGCAATATTTTGTCGCTAATTCCCTTCGCTTCCGGTTCCAGCAACCACGACAGCCCGAGCAGTTCCCGGTCGCACCGATCCAAGAAGAGCAAGAAGTCCTCATCCAAGCACAGATCCAGATCACGAACGCCGTCCCGCAGACATCATCACAGCGCGCGACGAAAGGGAAGCAACTCGTCTTACTCGGACTCGAGCTCGCCTTAATTCGTACTTTCCATAACTTTATACGTGTAAAATTGTATATACACACTCGTACGCATACGTACATGCATACATACATACGTACACACTGCATATACACATACGTACCCGCGGGCATCTGCGAATATTATCGTCGAGACGATAATTTTAATACGATTTTTGTCCAACAAACGAAACAGGAGGAAATAAAAGGATTGAAGAGTAACATGCTCGGACGATCTATGAAATTATCCGCGCGCTGATCGCGGTGTGATAAGCAGTGTGATCCTTCTCCAACAATCCTTGTCCTTTGGAGAAGTGGGACATGAAGGTCCCATGGGAAAAAGGGGAATGTGAAAATTTATTTATCATTTTCCAATCCATAGTACCATCAGCTAGCACAGAAAACTTTCATTCGCAGTACAATGTACCCAGTGATAAAGAGCACACACGGACATATGAAAGTTTATTAAATTTGATGTTCCCCTTTTTTCTGTGCACCCTTCATACTCGAAAAATTAAAACAGCAGAAAGATTAAGAGCATTTAGGAATGTCAATACGTTACTTTCGCCTTGTCAAAATGACTAAGTAAGACGCAGAAAATTTTTATTTTGCACGAAAGATCCACAGTGTATTTATAACATTTCGGTGGTCGTTCTAGTAGCCGAGTCAACAACGCGTTGATCAAATTGTTTTCTGACACGGAGAAACGATTATGGCATTGATACAAAATCGTAAACAAGTAGAGTAGATGTTCGATAACTTGTTATTACAGCATCGCAGAATGTAAGTTCCATAATAATGCTATCGTTAGCTCGCTCGTCAATTGTGGAGCAGCTGTATTTTATCGGTCGAAAAAAATTGCGAAGAAAACGCGAAAGGAAAATATTTAGATCGAGGTTCGTGCTTCTAGTTTTGTTGGTGCATCGAACGCCAAGCAATATCAAAGGTTATCAAATTGAAGTATTCCACGCGCTCGCGCTTGATGCGTTGACTTCAACATGAGCAAGCGAGTTCCTCTCGTTCGTATTGAGCAAACGCTTTGGATAGACGGCTAGAGCTCTTTTCACTCGATTCTCTTCTTCGTTTTCTCTCGGCTGCACCCTGCACATCGGCCCGACTCGCCCCCTTTTCCCCTTCGTCTAAATAAGTAAGCCACTAGTTCTTCCTCGGTCTGAAAATAGCACCGATGCTTTATGCATTTAACACCGATCGAATATAAGCTGCCCCAGGGAACTGTATTCCTTTTTGCACCAAATCAATTGCCCCCTAATTGAGTTTAATAAATCGAGAACACTCCGTCTCAACTACGCAGAAGTGATATGCGCCCTCGTGCGAGCCACGCGCGTGCCGACACCTGTCCTCGACTTGAGGATCGCCGATATCTTTCGCTATAATTGCATAATTGCTGCACGATTACCAATTTGTCATCTCACATTTATTCGATTAATATTCTGTGATCGATAGCGAACTCTTGCTGGCGAACTTGGAAAGAACTTAGATTTCCACTTCTTTCTGTATGTGTGTGTGTGGTTTGTTTACCATCATTCTCTCCGAGATTATCGCAAAATACTTTCATTTTTATAGAAAGGCTCTGTGACGAATGTAAGAGCACGTGGCAGTCACGTGTATGAGTCAATGCCGGGAGAACCGGATGGCTCAAAGTGGCCCATTCATGAATTCCTGGTTCACGATTATCCGAGTAACAACGGTGTTCTCGTGGGAAATGATGAGCTACATTTATACGTTCTTACAAATTGATGAATGAAACGTTACATGGGCAACAATAGAGAGACTGATGTATTCACGAAAATTATTTTAAAAAATATGATGAAGACAAAGGTAGACAAGCCAGAATAGGTGCAAGCGACCGAAGCTAGAATTCCCCAGGTTGTTCCCGGAAGAGCAATGATTCGTTCCATTCTGCGAATCCAAACAGTTCAAGTTCGTCGAGAGCAGTCTCTGTCGAAGACTCTAGTAGTTAGAGCAGGAAACGAGAATGGAACGGAACCGATTCGATTAACTTTTGCTGCGAAGGGAATCTAACGGTTTAGTACGGGAATATAGTAGAGCGGCGAGGTGAGTGGTGCGGTGATTTTTGTTTCTATGTGCACCGCTATTCTCTCGTCACCACTATACTATAAACAGTCGCATGTAATTACATTGGTTTGATTTTGCCGTGATGTTCACCTCGTCGCTATGCTCGATCTTCACCGCTCCACTATATTTGCGTTCGAAACTTTCATCGCTTACTAGACAAGTAAATATAATCGTAATTCTATATTGTTTGGTCTCGTTTTAATAAAAATAATGTCACCAATCCGTTGGGGCAAAGGTTTCCTAACGAAATAACTAAAAGTAATAAAATTAAGGATGGGGATAAGACAGTAACACTATCCGTAGAGACGAAAGTGACACTATGCGAGGGAAGACTGTACTCGCATCTATCTTTTTCTCTGAAAGGTAGCCGAAGGTTTTATGAGAACTTACTGTTTTACTGTACATTATCCTGCCGATAGTAAAACCACGGTAACACTATGCGAGGGACGACTGTAATTCTCACGGAGCAAGCGTTACAGATTGCACAGGTATTGGCACGATAAAATCATGTAATCACGAGAATGGACGAGTTAACTCGTCTTCCTCTCGGCGAATGATCACGGGTTAATTACGGTAATCCTCCGACCATGAGTCCGTGAGCCGCGCGCCGACGCGGTCAAAGAACCGTCGCACGCGAATCGGATGGAATTCGATCGGTCGAATTCGATCGGTTTTAAATTTTTATCTCGTCTGGTTACAAGCTCATTCGATCGTGGGAGGGTTTAATCTCGCCCGTGGAATAGACCAGCCTTTCACAAATCGGCCAGGAAAACAACGAGCCGCCATTTTTTTCGTCCAATTCCCAGAAGAAATCTAATGATTTCTTTTTTTCAAGGAATATAAAGACTACTATTCACGGTACGGTCATCATTCTGGCGACCGCCAGCCTGATATCTTCGCTTTCTCGCGCGATTCTGTCCTTTATTGTCACTTATATAAATATAGTGCGCTTTTATTTTCCTCTTGATCGCCTTTTCTAAGGTCACCTCCACCAAGGTGACGTCCTTTGGAGTCGCGGAAATACTGATAAGAACGCTATGAATCAATTTTGAAGGCTATGTTCACGATAGTCGTATTATGCCTCTTGAATATGTTCCTTTGTTAGAATCATTGCAGTGATAAAACTGTGGGACATGTTTCTGTGGAAAATTATGGAATTAATTGATTAATTGATAAAGTATCACGCAACATCTGAATGTATTGGAATAAAATGTAGTGCAAATTATAACCCACGACCACCCTCTAAAAGCTGAATAGCCGCGGCGATCGCTATTGCCAGAAAATGTTCGAAACAATTAAATTGTTCATAGACCAAAGCGATTAACCATCTTCCGAATTTCTTTCATATTTTACTATGAAGTTACTGGAGTGACTCTTAACATCTTTTATATTATGAATATCGTATTATGTTATGAAATTCAAAATTGTTGGAAAATTTAAAAAATTGAAGATGTCAACATATGATTTCTCCTCTATTAAAATCATTGAGGGAAGAAATAACATCTAATTTGGTTTCTATTTCTTGCAATCGATGCAGGCAATTTTTATTTTACATAAAGATCCGCAGTCTAGTGGCCACATTGGTTTACAAGAAATAAACCAATTATATTTAAACTATATTAAGTTATAATTACACCTATTAAGTTTAGATTGAAGTTTAGATTACATTTTTTGGTCGAGATCTACAGTTTTTAAACAAACACATGTTCGTAATACACTATTGTTTATATTGAAACAGTCGCTGGGACCGGAAGGTGCATAGAAAAGCAATCACTAGCGTGATTTGTGTATAATTTGTAACACGCGAAATTTTGTACTTTCGATAGATCCATAAAGATTGAAGGGGACGATTGATGGATCGCTTTCCTCGATCTTTTGCCCCCGGGGACGAGACGTAAGCGGTGTATCGACCTAAGTTCGCGAGGATTCGTTAGCGTCGTTCCGTCCCCACGAACGCGTCGCGATTAAGAGGATCGTTAATTTCCATGGGATATATTTTATCTGATTTGTTAGACTCTTCAGAAACGCGCGCGAATGTGTTAGGCGGCGATAGCGTGTATCAAATATTCCACACATGACCACACTTTGATCAAGCGGAGGTCAAGGGTGAATTGCCTCAGATTTATAAGTTAGCTCGGTCGCACGAGACTCAGTCAGTCAGTGTTGCATACTCAACATCAACAGGAACACACCAGCACAGACAGATGTCGGCCAAGACGATCGTGAGTATCTCCGAGGACCGCGGAGCCGACAACACCACCGACGGCTGGCGTCGGAATTCCCTTAATCGATCGTACAGTCGATTGATACTGCCTTCTATTTTCTGTTTTCATTTTTCCTTGTCCTAGAAAGCTTTCCGTTAGAGAAGACTTCCAGAATTTTTTGATCAGTGCCCGAGTTCGACCTAATTTACAAATTCTAGTTTGTTAGTGACACTAAATTTTTCTTCTGTAAGATATACAGGGTGAGTCACGAAGCGTGATCAGCTTAAATTTTTGTTTGCTAAAATAACATTGATCAAGGAGAGGGTTAAGATGATTGAATGTATTTTTTTTGTGAATGACATTTTGTGTCAAGATTGGTTCTACTAGGTGTCGGTCTCCAATTTAGACTATTCTCCTCGAATAAGTAAATTGTAGAATTTTTGTCAAATGTATCTATTAGGTCATTGGCTTAATATTTGTAGAAGAGTTCAAGGTAGTATAAATCAGAGAAAATTTTGGTCCTATTTGTTCCTTTATCATACTTCAGTCTACAAAATTCTAAAAGGAGTAGAGAGCAACTTCATATTCATTGAGAGAGATAATAAGGGCAACAACATTTGACGAATCGCTTTTATAAAATATGATGCAATTATAAAAATGATGCAAACTTGTATGTTATCTAAGAAAGCAATGCGCTTTGGCAATGTTGACCAAGACATTGCGCGTATCTACACGCTCTAGTGATAGTGAACTGGAAAATAGCGTGTATAATGTACAGAATACGTTGATGGTGCAAATGGGTTAATTACTACATTTTTTTATTCATCGATCAAATAAGCCACTTGAGTATTATTATCTGTAAGGATTAAGCTTAGAGCAACTTATCACTGTGATCTACAGGTATTTTATCTCGTATCAATCAAACTACTATTATCTTTTTTAGCAGGCATTTCTAATCCTATCTCGTCAACCAAAATTCTCATTAGCAAAATTCTATTAGATCTGTATCTGCACCGCTAACAAATATTCCAAATTGCTTAAAAAATTGATAAAATTGGGAAAGCTGGTACGATTCCGACAGTTTCGGAGAATTCCAAGCAGTTTAAAAACATTGAGCAGATAATTGGTACCGGTCGATACCAGTACATAGTGGTTACAAAACGTTGACTGATAGTTCGATTGATAAAATGTTGCCCGGATTAACCACCTATCGTCGGAAGTTCGGATCGATAAGACTATTCGATGAAAGGTTGGAAAGTTTTGGAAGATGCGCAATCGAAAGATGTCGAATGGAATGCGCTTGATAGAATCTCGCGTGTTCGCGAGAGGAACAATAGCAGGATGATAAACTATAATAATTGTTGCCAACAGTCGCAGCCGCGGAGGCAAGCCATTATCCTGGATCCTTCGGACAAGTACCGTCCGGAGCCGGCGCACGCCGGGAAATTCGAGAGCCAGTTCAGGAACTTTTCGGATGACGCGGCGAATCCTATGATGGAACGTGTTCGCAACACCTATCGCAAGATGCACTCTAACCAAACCGTAGAATTCGTCCAATGTGAGTGGCAAGTTGTCCCTGGACCACTGGAAACATGTATGTTCTTGGATAACGAGTTCGGTTTGGTTTCAGCTCGCATGAAGGACTGGCTGCGTTTCAACAAGTTCAAGATGAGCGTGAAGGACACTCTGATCATGCTGAACAATCTGGTGGACGAGAGCGATCCGGACACCAGCCTGCCGAACATCGTACACGCATTCCAAACCGCGGAGTCCATCAGGAAAGAGCATCCGGACTCGGATTGGTTCCATCTGACCGGCTTGATTCACGATCTGGGAAAGGTAAGGTCGCTTTTCACCGTCGATTTTAAGGGAGTAGACCTCATTTCTCTAGCGCTAGATAAAAAATCAATCTAGGCCACAATCGCCCCCAAATTTCCTATTTTTACGTTTACGAGGCGTAATTTGCATTATTCGAAAGCATAAAGCTGCGACAGCTGGATGCATTTTTAATGAAGCATTGTTTCTGCTTAAACCGTAACAGCTAGGCAATTGCTTCTTGCGCAGAACGACTCTGTAGGCTCTCCCAAATAGAACAGTATTTTTTAATAGCATCCTAAACGTTTGAACATGTTTGATTGCTATTATGTATAGCTAGTAGAATAACTGTCGCGATAACTTACTTTTGCAGGTGATGGCGTTCCACAACGAGCCCCAATGGGCCGTGGTGGGCGACACGTTTCCGGTTGGATGCGCCTGGGCTGATTCCATCGTCTACAGAGAGACCAGCTTCGAGAACAATCCTGATGGCAAGGACTCGCGATACAAGTAACTCTCCCGCTCATATTTCTACTACTCCGTTCAAATCAACAACCCTTATTAAATGTTTGATCCTTTCAGCACGAAATACGGCATGTACAAACCTCGTTGCGGTCTGGAGAACCTGATGATGTCCTGGGGCCACGACGAGTACCTCTACCAAGTCCTGGTGCACAACAAAACCAAACTGCCAAAGGAAGCGCTGGCTATGATCCGGTATCATTCGTTCTACCCCTGGCACACCAGCGGCGACTACATGCACTTCTGCACCGATGAGGATATGAAGACGCTCGAGTGGGTCAACAAGTTCAAGTAAGCACTTGATACTAGCTTGCTAATTCTAATCGAATTGGGACTCGGCAAGAATTTAGCCCGCTACACGAATGAACCAAGCAAAATTCGTTTGCACTCTCTGCTCTTGAAAGTCTCTATTCGCGTTCCAGTAGTCTAGACGCATTTTCCAAGCAAGCAAAGTGAAATCCGTTTACATTCTGTTCCTCTGACAACATATGGACGACACAATTCGTCGTGTATTGTTAAAAATTGATTTTCTTCATAACAATACAGTTGCTCGACTAAACGTCATCGAATAACGACAAATAACACAATAGCATTTTTCAATTCTTTAAATGTTTCTTCTGATTTGCGTTTGATCTACTCATTTTTATTGTAAATTCATAAAATCCACAGTCTAATTATGACGATCTTGCTTTCTAGCAAATACGATCTGTACACCAAGAGCGGCGACGTTCCCGACATCGAGAAGCTGTGGCCCTACTACGAAAAGCTGATCGACAAGTACATTCCTGGCGAGCTGGAATGGTGAAAGCCTTTCTCGAGACAACAAGAATCAATCTATCATCGATCGACGACAATCAGCGACCACAGTGTCCACAAGGCAGACGAGAGGATTTCCTGTTTGTAGATTAGCGTACCCAACGGTCTCTAAGTCAGGCATGTCTAAGTTAGAGCTCGAGGGCCGATTTCGGAGCAGAGAGCAAACAGAGGAGCACCTGGCAAGCTACACTACTTTTTACAATCTCAACATCCATCTTTTTGACGGCTGTGGGCCCTGTACGAGCCCCCGATGAACGTTTTCCCGCAAGCAACATTGTTGGATGTGTTGCCTGCCGCAGGGGCTGCGACGGATAAGACGTTGATGGAAATTGTTTCTTAATTTATAGACTAAACTCTTACGGTATGGCTTTTACATTCTCTGCAGTGGTTGCTTAACCCAATCAACTGTTGTAGTCAGATGTTTAAAAGAAAAATGAATTCGCTTCTTTTATTTAGAACAAACTTCAGCTGGCATTTTATTTAGCGCACTTTCTAAATTGAATAAAACACTTGAAGGGTTAGGATTCAATCTTGTATATCTGAATTACATTATTTAATTTAACTTAACATTGAATACCATATTATATTATGTAAAACTGAAACGTCTTTATTGTTATATTTCTCTGCGCATAGCATCGTTGGTGGATAGAATCTCTGTGGAGCTTGAAAGTTGGTCAGATTTGATCGATTACCACTCGAACCTTTCGATATTTTCATTATTCTCTGCAGCAGCAATATCAACGATCGGGGTGTGTCATAAGTCGAGTGCTCCTCTTGCTCTCTGCCACTTTGTGTGCCAGCTTTCAAGCTCTGCGTTGTACTTGGTCATGCCTGTAACTTCTGCGATGACTTAAAAACTCGTAGATGCACTTTGATATTAACGCCTTGCAGTACTTTCTAATGGTTAGGCATCGACAACAGCGAAACAGAAATTCATAACAAATTGTGCGGATCTAGTAGAACCTGTTCGAAGCGTTCATCACGAGCCTGACTCGATATTATTGTGCAACGGGTTAAAACATAAAAGCGGATGAATCGAATGGGTGGTCGCGTGACACAGCGAATTTTCCGGATTCGCTGAGTAACGGGGAAGAATTTGACTCACTCTTCGATCGATGGACACACGCGAATACTTGCTCATCGACGAACAAACTGAATTCTTCGTCTAACAACGTGGAACAGCAGTTAAAATAAAATTTGATGTGTTTGTTCCATGTGCGAACAAAGCTTACAATTAAAAATGCGTATTCGACACGCGACTTCATAGAATTCGACAAAATTAATGGCGGCGGTAGTTGAAACTCCTCTCTATCTCGAATAATCGGGAATGTGGAGATTGTGCCACCGATAAGTCCGAAAAAAATTCAGAGATCCGACCGCGACTCTCCGTTTCGTGTAAAAATGATAGAGTTAGCTGAATTATTAAAACGACTTCGTCGAAATTGATGAAATTAATGGTGGGGGTAGTTGCAAGTCCACTCTATCTAAAATAAACAGCGAAATGAAGATTGTGCCACCGATATGTCCGAAAAATTTCGGAAATCCGACCGCGATTTTCCGGTTTCTGTGAAAACATTTTGTGAAAAATTGATACTCGAGCTTGTGCCACCGACACGTCGGAAAAGAATTCCGTAAACTCTTGATGGCGCTGTATAGATCGCTTAGAAAACGATACGTCGCCATAGGCGAGAAGATGAGAAGTAGAGGGCGGAAGAGGAGGAATTCCTTCGCGCAACGTTGGTATCGCGCGAAAGTGTGGGTACCACGGGAGGAAGCTCTAGAAACCACGGGTATGCGTGGTTTCGCGGGTAATCGAAAACGCGTTTCGACTTTCGAGAAGACCCATCCGAGCACCGGCACCAAACATTGCGGAGTCCTGGACTCGCGGTTTCGTTCCCACGTGATTAGCCCTGGTAACGGGTGCCTTGTACACCGTGTGTGCGTGCCCTTAAACGGCCCCCCCATTTCCGGATATTATTGAGGGAACTATACATCTTTTTCCACTAGCGACTCCTCCTCCTCGCTTTCCCTTTCTTGCGTTCACAGTTTTCTTCTTATGGCGGGCCAGATTTTGGCATATTTTCATTCAATTTTAAAGAAAAGGTTTCTTCATTTTGTGCTTGTACGAAAAATTTTAAATTGATTTGTTTGATTTTTAGTCGACATCAATTACTTTTGGTCTCGTGCTTTAGAGAAGACACGGACGCAGTTTGAAGTACCGTGAGTTGCATAATGAAGACATTAATAATAACGAGCCGAGCAACAATGCCGATGAGCTGATAAATTCCGAGGGTGAGGGAGTAGGAAGGGGCGTGCGGTTGCATTGAAAGAAAGAGGGTTCTCTCTCACTGGCGGCGCAGTCGTAGGATGGCATTTTTTCGCGGTCAGGAGAATAATCCTGCGTGAGGCGCCGTTAATCCCTCCGAACCAGCATCGTTAACAAAGATATCGAGCGATCGGGGCGGCCATGCCGGCGTGCACGTCCCGCCAAGCTAATTATTGGCTTTGTTGCGATGTGCATCGCGATGTGCATCTGCAAAGGTCGGAGGAAGGGCAGGCTGTTCCTTTCCCGATCTGGGACGCGCGGGATGTATCGTAATAAAGGAACAGCTGCGGCAACGTTACTCAACCCGAAACGGGGTTACGTGGTTTATTTCGACGCTGCATACGGTGCCGACGATCGCTCCGTGGTCAACGAATTTTGCCTGGCAATTCCTGTCCGTTTCCCACATTTCCCCTTCGTTTTTTTCTGTCAAATCGCTGCATCCGAATTATCTGATTTTCTCCAAGAATAACAGGAATCTTAGATCGTGCGTTGACCCTTTGTGATCAAAGCCGCTTCACCTCCAAAAACTAGAAATTTAATTATCTGTGAACCCACAAACTTCATAAATGTCCAAAGTCTTCTACCTTTAAAGCTATATCTGATAAAAAAGCGAACGATCTTTTGTTACGTATTACTAAAAATCTAATGAGCATCGTTAAACGAAAGAATTGTGGAACATTCAAGAGTGTTTGTACTATTTAGTAGTATTGGAATTTTAGAGCTGATGTGCTTAATAGGTCTCTTAAAAAATTGGCATGGGAACTTCCTGAACAGACTGTGTATTTCACTGTGTATTTCGCCAAATGCCGAGCAATAACATTATTTTGCTCTAGTTCCAGAAATATAGCGTACGCTCCATCCCAACGGACGTTACCAGGTCGAAGTAACATTATTTTCATGAAGAATTCTCTTCAACAGCACATTTAGTCGTTTCGTTAGACTTGCCAAAGAATTTTCATGGAATTTCAATCCTTGAAAATGGATTTGAGAATGTTAATCAGTTTTCACAGTGACTGACGATACTTGCAACCACTGCGTACTTTATGAAACGCAGCCAATTGGAAGGCAAATTAATTTTCTGGCACGCGGCGCATGCAATGTTCAACGACGCGTCGCCTCGCGTGGGGAGATGAGTAAACTTTTGAGGAAAAACTATAAAAACCTCTGTCATCCATCAGCTCCCCGAGCTTCCGCCTGAGTAGCGAGATTATTTTCAATGCATCTTCTAAAATAGCTTCGATCTTCTCAGAAAGGACTTGACTACGCGTTACGCCTATGTCGTTATTTAGCTCGAAATCTAGTCGTCGATCACTGCTAACTTTATTTTAACGCTCATCTGTCAAGTTCATTTGATAAATCTGGTACAAAAAGTACACCTGTCCACAAAGTTTCGTTAATGACAGCGTCGTATGCAGGTGCTGCTACTTGTTCGGGTGGAAAAATACTGTCTGATGCAACAAGGTAGCGAACACCTTCTATTGCATTTTGGTGGGCCAAGTGTTGTGGCGTCTCTCGAAAAAAAATTTCACTCAAGTAAATCAAGTTTTGTAAAAGAATGAATGCTCCTTTTTTCAGTTCATTCATTTCAATTCAGTTCTCTGACGAAGATCCTGTAAATATATGAAAAAATCCTCATCGCAGAGGATCCCTGGAAATTTTCCTTTAACGTGCGGATGTGTCCCCATTATTTGGTCCAGTTGCTCGAAGAAAAATTTAATTCGAGTAAATCAAGTTTTGTAAAAGAATTAAAAGGTTATCGTTATTCCCAACGTATTAAAATGACAATTAACGTTCGCTACAAATGATACAGATAATTTTTATTCTGCATAAAGATCTACAGTTGATTGACGACACATATCCGACAAAAGACAAATGCACCGGTCCTTTTTCTATTTTTATAAGACGTTTACGTACAATTCAGTTCTCTGAGAAAATTTTCCTTTAACGGGCGGATGTGTCCCCATAGACCCCTGCGGATCCAGGGTATTAATTGAATAGAATAGTAAAATGGTTTAATTCCGCGCAATTTTTCTGCTCGACAGAGATCTGCGCGTTTCGTGTGTCAGTTGCGCAGCAGATTTCGCGGTCCCCTTGTTCGGTGAGTCAGTCTGTCGACTTTGAAACGGTAGCAGAGTCGTTTTCCCTCTCGATCGGTTTCTCCCCTCGGGCCAGAGACGGCTCGGATGTTCAAGCGATCGGCAAACCGCGGTTCCGAACGCTTTGTCGCTATTGACGCGGGCGCGGTGTACGGGTATACAACAATACAATTACCCAACAACCGATATAGCGGTTTCAGGAGACACGTTCGGCCTTGGGAACGCGCGATCCTTCTCGATCGTCGAGTTCGTTGGACGAGCGAGACTCTCTGCACCGGTATGGGGCTTCTTTCATTTTTAGCGATTCACTGGCATATCGCATCCATGCAACTCCTCATGGGAGACTCGAGGAGACGCACTATGGTGTCGATGGTGGCAGGCGGCGCGGCGGCGACGTCGACGTCGACACAGATCCTTCAAGTACCGAGGTCTTTCGGCTGCTTTGGCTTCGCCTCCCACCTCCGTTTCCTTCCGGCCGACACGGTCCTTGATGGGATTCTTCAACAGGATTACGGGTTGCAATCCCGCGCCATTTTCGCGATTTATTTGATCTAGTTCTTCAATCTAATATAATATATAATATAATATATACTTACTTTGTTTCAGCCTCACGGCTAAGACTTGGCCTACATAAACCTAACCAACACAATTCTATTTTAACCTTTCATTCATCCATTCACTCATTCGCTCCGTTTCCTTCTGGCCGACACGGTCCTTGACGGGATTCTTCAACAGGATTAGGATTCAACAGGATAGATGTGGGATTTAAATGCTGACGGCTATCATTTTGAACACGTTCTTAAAAATGCTAGACAGTACGGTTATGCTTTTTGAAGAATAACTCCTTCGAAGGTCATTTGAAGGTTAACAAATTATACATGGTTGAATTTGTCTTTTGCAACAATGTTTTCCGTCACTGTTGAAAATCGCTGCAACATTGCTGACTATGTGCGACGTTCACCAAGATTCAGAAACTTGTTTGTTAGAAACAGTACGGTTTTCTTTATTCATTATACACGTTATTTAGGTTCTACCTCAAGAAAAAAGGGATTCTGAAGGCTTTTTCTCAGGCTATTGTATCGAGTATAAATGTGACAGGTTGCAAACGGAAAGAAAAGGAAGATTTCTATCTACGCGCGACATTCACCAAGATTCAGGAATTTGTTCGCTAGAAAACATTATGGTTTCCTTTATTCACTATATATAGCGCTGCTGTTTTTTATTGAGATGCTAGTGGACAAATTAGTAAAATTCTAATGACTCTGCTCATTTTATTTTCAGGGTCACGCGCTCAGGTAGCCGATTGCTCGAATTTCTCAAGCCGTAAATTACTCACGTAGGCGCACGGTGGATTCGTTTTTTTTTTTACGACAATCATAAATCATCCTTTTCCCGTTATGTGTTTCGTCCGAAGTGAAAAACATTCTACGAATACAAATCGCAATAGACAAACATATTGCTGTTTCGCACTACAATTGTGTTTGCTTGTTCTGTCAACTCTGATGATTCAATTTTCTCGTTTAATATTAGACGAAGATATAGCGTTGGTACAGTGAGTCAAGCTTTAAAGAAAAGCATCGCTGTCGCGTCAAAAACGACTTCAGAGAGCAAAGGGTTAACAAGCGCTAAAGAGTTTCAGTCTATTCAAACCTTTGCTCATCGATCATTTTAGATACTTTCTTCGTTGTCTATTTTAATCCTTGACTGGCGATGCTGTTGCAAACGAGACGATCGATATTAACCCCTATGTCAATATCCAGGTTCATTGATACCTACAATCGGTCCCATAAAAGTTGCTTTTCGCAACTTTTCATTTGAACTTTAAATTATTATTATTACTAGAGACAGCGGATTTTATGCATTTATGACGGAAATGAATTGGTGTAATTTAAAACAGTAAAAACATTAGGAAAATTTAAAAATATTGCGCTCCAGTTTTTAAAATTTTATTTTGCATAAAGATCCGCTGTCTAATTATTACATATAAATTATTTGGCGATTTTCACCATTAAATTGGTAAATTAGTATCAATTGCACACACTCAAAGTGTATACGATCAAGAACAGCGGATCTTCATGTAAAATAAAAATGCTCGGTATTCTTAAATTCCTCTAACGTTTTCACTGTTTTATATTACACCTACTTATTTTTGTCATAAACGCATTAAAGATCCGCTGTCTAATGAGACTACGTTTAATTTGACGCCTCGCCTCGGTGTTTTAGGGTCAATGCTGTCGCTCCGCTATCCGAGGAGAGATCGATCGATCAGGAATCCCCGGCGGCGGAGATCTAGTAGCGCGGAACACGCGACACGGTCTCGCTATAGATCATAAATCGCGCACGCACACAGAGAAGCGGGCCGTGGGATGCGTGGGCATGGCTCGCTTCGAAGGAACACGGACCGCGAAATTGGCTTAGTCATCGGCGTATTACGGAATATTACGGGATATTAGCGAGAAACGGCCGACAACGAGCGGCAACTCACCGCTTTCGACGAGGACGAATGACACGAGGGGCGAGCAGGAGCGATGTGTATCCCATGATTCATCATGCCCTCTACCTTGCGGCTCCCGTGACGATCGATCGATTCCTGGAACGAGAGCCAACCTGTGTAACGAGCTGTCGAGCGCCGCTCTTTTCATCAAGGATCATAAGCCGGAGCAAAGATGTTGCCCTGTGGGGTACTGGCTGTGGTTCCGCTTAATCACTGTAACTGTAAAGAAAATATTACGGCAAGGGGTTAATTTGGGAGGTAACGAAGTTACGTCTAGATAGAATGAGGCCAACAAACCAGGTCCACTCAGAACACTGTGCACAAGTAGTACACACCCTTCCAGCACTACTGCTATCATGAAATATTCAAACGTGGAACATTATGAGATAATTTGAGAATGGCTTGAATAAAAATTCTCCTGTGGAGCATTGTACGGAATTCGTTCAAATTGTGGGCCAAGAAGCCACGCCCACTGGGGGCACTCCGCATAGATAGAAGAAACTGAGCACCACTTTCTCTATTACGAAAAAATTCAAACGAATTACATATATGTTACTTATATAGGATCCTATAGGAGCGCTCGGGCGAAGACTGCCCCGTAGGGCATTATTCCAGCTCCGCCGAAATAAAGAGCAACGAAGCCGCATCTACTGAATTGTCTCTAAAAATAGATAACTGTATATCTCTCTTATTTCTCTCTGTGACATCATTTGCCCTGACCTATTGCTATCGGAGCATACCAAGAGCATTCCCAGGGTGTAGAGTTCTCATTAACAGTGTTCATTAACAAAGATTTTCCGCAAATCACCGAAACGGATGATGTAATAGGAAACAAAGTAGCGAGCGAATCGACGATGATAAAAATATCTTTGTTGCGCGTAGAATTCGAGTCTATGTCCGAAGAGAATGTCGGGTAGAGAGAGATGCAAATTGATGCGAGATAACAACAAGGAAAAACACGGAGACATAAATAATGTACGGGAAGATAATAAATTGCGTGTGTGCGATTGAGAATGGATGTTCTACGTATCGATTGTACGCAGTTCGTTAGGTTGTGACAGTTGGTGACAATTATTCGGTCATTATACTTCGACAAGTTATAATAATGACAAAATTGCATTTATTTAGATTTCGTACCAGTTTTGTTTTCATGTACTTCGATAGATATGTTCACTAAAACAATTTCTCAGGAAAACATATTTATAATTTTAATATTTCCAAAAGAACGAATCAGGAGCAAATCATTTTGGTACATCTAGTGTTAATAATCTTTTTGACGACACTTTGTTCGCAGAAAATGCTCCGATCAGGTGCATAAAAGGGAATTCTGGACCATGGGCACCGGGGGATTTCCATCAAGGAAACGACACGACCAACGCTGCGCCGTTTTTGTCGCGAATACACGAGAATTCCGGATGTTGAACGTTTCTTGTCGCAACATTCTACCGCGCCGGATAGAAGCACGTGAACATACACACTTTGACCATAATACAGTACCAGGAAGCCATTCACTGGCGATCCAGGCGATACGGATAAGCAACGTTAATCGGAAAGTTTAGTGGCTCACGTACGTATATCCGTAACAGAAGTTCACCTGTACGCGATGTATCTCGGGTAATACCCGTGGCGAACCCTGACCACGCTCGCGTTTCTAATAGTTGGGATCGATTGTATAATATGCATAAGAAACGTATTGTTTCTGTCATAAAACATTCGAAAAAACCAAGTGATAATTGGAACAAGGTCTAGAATGTCGAAAGAAGATCTCAAAAGTATATTTATGGATCGAAACGATTTTTAACATTTCCAATTTCTGATCAAAGCTCGATCCTGCCAGTTGTCTAGCTCGCTCGCTGTTACGTAGATCCTTCAGAGTGGGCGTGGCTTCGCTGCCCTAATGAACTGGGAGCAGTGCCCCGAACGACAATCTCTGCTGGTGTCAGCTCTAATCGAGTGAGCACTCAGCATTTCATTCATAAATTCTGCAAGCAAGAAATTGTCTGCCTCGTGCTTTCTACGTAGAATGCTCTACATGGGCGTGGCTTTATCGCTCTCGTCGGAGTAGGAGCAGTGCTCCAGAGAGCAATCTACATTCAAGCTTGCTTTAATCAAACTTCTCATCGATTTAATCTCGCAAGCAGAAGCTTGATTACCTCGTGCTTTGCAAATAGAATTCTCTGAGTGGGCGTGGCTTAGTTGCTCTCGACGGAGTAAGAACAGTGCTCCAGAGAGCAATCTACAGTCAAGCTTTCTTTAATCAAACTTCTCATCGATTTAATCTCGCAAGTAGAAGCTTGATTACCTCGTGCTTTGCAAATAGAATTCTCTGAGTGGGCGTGGCTTAGTTGCTCTCGACGGAGTCGGAGCAGTGCCCTGCGATGCAGTCCTGCAAATGATAACAGTTTAATCACATTTCTACTCAACATTTCATCTACTCGATCATGGGAACAGAGAACTGCCTATCTTGTCGACTATTACGTTGATTGCTTTAAGTGGGCGTGGTTTCCCTGCTCTCGGTGGACTGGGAGCAGTGGCCTGCGAGTTGATCTGTGCCCAAGCCTGCTGCAATTAAATTTCTACCCGATATTTCATTCGCTTAACCTTACTAAGCAGAAAACTGTGTTGTGCATTCTTGATAAAATCCTCTCGGTGGGCGTGGCTTTCCTGCTCCCAATGGACTGGGAGCAGTGTCCCACAACTTCTGCTTCACAAAACAATCCCGAAACCAGAAAATGCTCCACTGATGCGTGGTTGAGACGCTCAATCAGCATCCGCGTGGTCGCTATCGCGAAAACCGTCGGCACGATCCCGATACAGGAAGTCAAGAGCTATCGAACGACGTGCAATACATCACCGGCCGGATTACGTTATCGTTGGTAGCTTCATTGTGCAACGAGAACCGCGCGCAGACTTCTCGGACGAGCGAACGTTTCGGTTCTTTTCGTGCGTCGACGAATGATCGTTGACTCTGTTCTTATCGGGAATCAAGCGAAACCCCTCGCTGAATGACGCGTCGCAGCGGCGCGCCTAACCGATCTAGGGTGACAATAGCGTCACGCGAGAGCTTCTCGTTCCGCGAAAAAACTCTGCGAGCGTGTCAAACGGGGAGGAGTCGGATTCCGCGAACGTTCCCCGTCGCGTAGTCCCTTCCGAAAAGCGTCGTCGATCGTTTCCGTCCCGTCAACGACGACGAGATTGACACTCACCATCCACCGGAAAATCGGACCAAACCGAATATCGTGTCGCCGACGACTTTTGACCTCGCAGCCAGCGATTATTCCAATCGCCCCGGTCCTCTCTCGATTTCCTCGTCAACGTTGTTCCATTTAGCGGCCCTTCCGGTGATAACGCGATTTAAGCATCACGCCGCGCCGCTGTCGACCGCAGACGTCCACCGACCGGAATGCGACCGCGCTTCGTCGATCATGGTCGTACAATTGCGACAAGCCCGACGCGACGACAGCTGGAAATCCGCGACACGTCGATCCACGATGGGAAACTCGCAGAGGATCATCGGTTAACGATGACGCTGATTTGGATGATCAGAACGGTTTGATGGAGCGACAGGGAGTCGAGGACGACCGAGAAATCGCTAATACGATTTTCATTCGGTTCTCATCGCCTCTGATTGCTCTATTTCGTCTGCTTCAGCCTCTTAGTCGACGGTTCTTCTTCTTTTTCTTCTTCGTTCTAATTTCAATCTTTTTAGGATCAGTTGGACTGCGGGTTTTATGTATTTATGATTTAGTAGGTGCAATTTAAAACAGTGGAAGGACTAAAATTATTAATGCTAGATACACATTTAGTTCCTGATGCATCGAATGTACCTATCTACGTTTTCTATGAAATGAGATCGTCCACTGAAGAGTTGGATATCATAGTTAAACGATGAATGGATTTGCAGAGTGTTAATGGAAGAATGTTTCTTCAATGGTGAGGTACACAATAAAATGTTGAGTCGTTCGCGAGGATTCAAGTATATAGAGTATGCCGATGTACGTATTTCTAAATGGTTTTGACAAGCGTTGTCGCAGGTATGTTGTTCGCATTCCGAACGGGAATAAATGCCCCACTAACTGCGGAATTGATCAGCTTCTATCAATTAAACGGCGGCATACAGGAAAACGAAGTCTATTGACAGGATGAGGAAACAGCTAAGCGATTTCGCTGTGCGATAAAACTTGTTCGCGTGCTGATTTAATAGAAAACAAACTACCTTCAACTTTAATTGAGTATTCATTCTTAAGAAATATGTACTTTGCACTCTGTCGAGTGTAGTGAGGTACGATTAAGACTTTTTGTTTCTTAAAGGAAAATTATCGCGATTTTGTGGAATTTCCATGATATTCACAATCAGCTTAGATCGATTGATCTAGATTTGTAGAAGCTTCCAAAGGATCGATTCCAACTTCGGTAGTTGTTTATTTTAGGTACAAGCTTTGGGAACTGCAGTCCACTTTTCCGGAAGATAAAGCCTGAGACTCTCTGAAACCGTTACCATATATGTCCAACTCACCCTGAACACTCGAATGCCATGTACTCGAACTGATTATGGTAGTACGGATAGGTGTTATGATCGACAGTGTACGTCAAGCCTCCCCTTCCGAAAAACAGGCTATAAAAAAGTCGATGAGTAAGGGGTCTAAATAGCTCTAGTCACCACCACCTTTACAGTCTTCGGAAGCGTCTACCATTCGTGGGCCAAGAATTTCGATTACGCGTTTGCGTGTGATACACCTTTATAAATGGCCAGTAGAGTGCGGATTTTATGCATTTATGGGAAAAATGAATAGGTGAAATAAAAACTTGTAAAGATACTACAAGAATTTGCGAACGTTGTTGTATTGTGCTCGACAGTTTAACACGATCAGAAAAATGCAAATATATTTTCAATTGACGGGGACAATCGGACTTTTTAAAATCATCAAAGGAAGACTGTTCAGGTGAAACACAAAATTGTAAAGGTGCTACAAGAATTTTATTGTATTGTGCTCGATAATTTAACATAACTAAAAATGAAAATATATTTTCATTTAACTTAATGTTTCTTCTAATTGACTCGGACAATCGGACTTTTTAAAATTATCGAAGGAAGACAGAACTTTTTGTTTGTCTACTAATTTCGATTACGCGTTTGCATGTGATACACCTTTATAAATGGTCAAGGGACTGCGGATTTTATGGGAATTTATGGGAAAAATGAAAAGGTGAAATAAAAACTTGAAAAGATACTATAAAAATTTGCAGATGTTGTTGTATTATGCTCGACATTTTACCACGACTAAAAATGAAAATATATTTCCGTTTAACTTCGGTTTCTTCCAACTGACTCGGAAGTCGATTGAGAAAATTGAAACAATTTTTATTTCACATAACGATCCGCAGTCTACTAATTGGGATCGAATAATCAGTGATTCAACAGGTAGGGCAACAGCACCACCGATCAACAGATAACCAGCTTGTCAAGTTAACGACGTTCCCAGTGACCAAATCAACGAGATGCTATCAGAAAGAAATGTTTAGCATTGCTGAACCCTGCGGACCATCGTCCGCTTGTACATCGTGTTCGGGTCGACGAATGGCCAAGTTTCCCAACGATCACGTCCAAGTGTCGACCGTCTACTTTCACGGGTAATACCGGCCGGTAACTCGACGGTATTCAGATACCGGGCCGATTGATATTCGTGAGGCACGGTATCGAACTTAATTCCGAGTAGTTGTAGTAGTAGATGTAAGTAGACGTTAGTAGTAGTAGGGGAGTAGTCAGCGGGATATATACGCGAGCGCGCGTTACCACGGTATTCGGCAGTCGACGCGCGGCACTCGAACGGAGCGGGTCGTCCCGTTTTCAACCATAATCGCGTCGTCGTTTCTCGTCCGTCTGCGGAACGAGAGTACTCGCGCGTTTGGAGAAGCGGAACAGGAACAAAACGAGGAAGAAGTAGAACGACGAAGAGAAAGGAAGAAAAGAGGATCTAAAGGATCTAGAGGATCTAGAAAATTATAAGACGAGACACGTGGATCGTGTGCAAGGATTCCCGGAAGTCTTGGATGAACGTGGATCTTCGATCGGTCCGCGTTTTAAGATGACCGCCTCGGCACCGTCTCCCCTGTCTTCCTCTCTCTCCTCTCCGTCCGCGGACCCGTCCGTCGCCTCTTGGTGCACGTCGTCATCGTCGTCTCCGACGTTCTCCTCGTGCCCGAAATCGCCGCTACCTTCGCGCAGGAAGAAGAAACCGAACCGGTGGACCATCCACCGCGGCTACCCACTTCGTCTTCGCCAGAGAACCTCCGTCTGAATCCTGTCATTCACAGAAACACAAGAGCAAACTGTCTAAGTGGAGAGAGACACGTGGTCGGTTGGATCGATCCCAGAAAAGCGCGCGGGTAAACAGTGTACCCGCCGAACACTTTGGCGAGTATCCTAGCGACTACCCGGCTAGCATAGAACCTCTTGGAGGACATAGTCTAGCAGCAGAGAGGTGACAGGTACAGTTAGTTAAGATTGTCAACGAGGAGTGTATCCTATGAATACGGTCAACACTGTGGTGAATTGTTGAAGAAACCAGGAGACAGCGTGAACGAAGAGTGTGCCCATTGTGCGAACACAAGAACGAACTCTGGAAGAAGAGGATATATTCTAGTAAAATTATCAGTGAAGAGTGTACCTGCCATTGGAGAAAGAGGACTAGAAACATATAAATACGATTCAACATCGTGGATAAAGTCTGAGTGAAAAGTGTACCCAGGTGGAAGATACCGGGAGGAATACGAACGCAAAACTGAATGTCAGTCGTTCGTGGATCTACTTGAAGAAGCTAGTAAAGAGTGTGAGTGAACAGTGTACCCGCCGTGCTTACCCGCTAGAAAGAATTCCGACAAGGAAAATACAGTCCGCTAGCTGTAATAGACACGTTATTATTACAGTGACTCTTGCGATTAGATCGGAGAACAGGAAAGTGATCCACGTGAGCAGTGTACCCGTCGCAAGTACCCGATACTGGAAGAACTCTAGGAGCAGAAGACATAGTTTGCCGGCTAATAGGCGTATTATCAATCTTGAAACTGTCGTGAACAGGTTAGAAGGTGCGAGTAAACAGTGTATCCGCCAGTGGGATCATTAACGAAGAGCGAACCGATCTACAAGAAGAGATCGAGAAACGGTTGTGGATCAGGAAAAGAGTACAAAAAGCAAAGAAAAGCAAAGAAAAGCAAAGAAAAGCAAAGAGCGCACTCGCCACCGACAGGAAGACCATCGAACACGTTGCCATAACCGCATACCGATCCGTGGTCCCGAGTGCCAGCTCGGTGAAGAACGCGAGGCAAAAGAGAAGCGATTGAGGAGAGAAAAGGAGCGAGGCAGGGGAAGGGGAGCGAGGCAAGAAGAGTATATCAGCGTGTTGTGTGATCGTGAAAGCGGCGAGGTGCTCCCTGGACGGAGACATCTTGCCGGTTCGGCCGCGAGCTCGGCTCGCTCGCCGGCTATGGGAAAGCTGGCAACGACTGGTGGACGACGCGTGACCCGTGATAACGAGGAGGACCAGGCGGCATCGGCGTGCCCGTGCGGGCCAAGCGGCGCCAGTTCCGGCCGCGCGTTCGTCGCGGAGCCCATCCGCGGGATCGCTCCTCGCGGCGACGTTGTTCCGATCATCGTTCTCGATCCGAATCAAGGAAAATGCGTTCGCGAGTGCCGATCGTGGATCTTCGCGGGTACCCGGACGCCTGAGTACTCGCCTTGCGGGTCACTCGGACCGGGTCGAGATCTACCGAGTCTCCACGAAGCGACCCGACCGCCCCTTGAAACGGCAGCCACTACCGTCCCATCGCTCCACCGGCTCTACGCCAACGGATATGCATCGCATCACCAGCCAAGCGTTGGCGACCCCCGTGGTACGGTGTTTAGGGACGGAGTACCGGTAACCTGGTCGCCCCTGGAGACGGCAACCAGGACCTACCCGTCGCTACACGGGTTCCACGCGAATAGGAATGCGCATCATCGATCAATTCGTGACGATGACCCGCATTGCACGGTGTCTAGAGACTCTGAGGAAAGAGTACCGATGTCTAGAGACTCTAATGACCGAGTACCGGCGATTGGAGCGGTACACACGACCCGACCGCCCCTAGAGACTGCAACCAGGACCTACCCGTCATCTCACGGGTTCCACTTGAATAGGAATGCGTACGACCGGCAGTGTACGGTATCTAGAAACTCTAAGAAAAGAGTACCGGTGATTCGAAGAGTACCAACGACCCGTCCGACCCGCTTGTTAGTTGCAATGGCGATCCTCGCGATGTGCACGCTCGCCGCGGCCGTGCCCACGCCGCATCCGAACCGAGCGGACCCGTTGCGAACCGGTCTACGACGCGACCTCGACGACTCGACCGGTCTCGAGGACGTCTACGAGGACGCGTTCGAGGACGTATTCCGAGAAGAGGACCGAACCAACGCCGGAACCGTCCTCGACGAGAACGAGCTGGAGATCATACGACGCAGCATCGCGCGCGGACTCGGTTTGAAGAGGATACCTGACCCAGCCAAGGTGAGTACCGCACAGACTGTGGAACGAACGCTCTCCGGTACCGTTTCTTACGATCTCTTTAGAACATTCAGTTGATCGCTGGACACATTAGCAATGGTTTCGCTGCTGGTTTGTGCGAGTTTAGGACGTGTCAGGTAGAGATCGTGGTTTTGTGCATTAGTGTCCATTTTAATTTGTATAATTTTTAGAAATTGATGTGAATGTATGTATCGAAACTAAAAATTAATACGAATACAAATAGGACTTTTGTACGAATTAATTAATACGAGAAAAAGGACTTTCGAGAACGATCACGGCCTAGATCGATCTTTTATCTAGCATTTTTGACTACTGGAAAACCCCATCTTTGTATTATCGAGAAATGAGAACGCGCGTTCCGTACCCTTGGAATCCTGGAAAAACGAGTCTACCCCATTAATAAATTGTATCCAACGTTAATTTCTCAGCACTTCAGCTAGTAGCTTCTCGACGCAGAAAAGGCGTGCAGCTAGCTTGCAGCGTTAGTTTGAATCGCCGTTGTCGGTCGTTTCGCGTCGGTCGGAGAATAGCCGGCTCCCGTTGGCAAAAAGCACGGGGCCCCGTTAAAAGGAGCGTGTACGATCTCTGGCGAAAGGTGTGTAGGGGGAGCGAAAGAGAAAAAGGAGAAGGGCGGAGGGAGGGGCGAGAGACGAAGCAGAAGAAAAGAAAGAGAAAGGCGGAGTGGTACTCGACGATAGACGGACGCGAAGCGAAAAGGTTGCCGGCTCGGCTCGGCGCCGAAGAAGATGATGATGATGGCTCGGGGCGAGGTGACGAAGCGGCAGACCGGGATCCCGACAACGAAAAGAAAGAAACGGGAGAGAGAAGAAAGAAAGAAAGGAAAGGAAGAAAGGAGGAAAGAACGCGACTCGACGCGACGACGACGGCCACTCCGCCGACGTTCACCGAGCGCCCGACAACTTAGCGCCTTAGGTCAGGGACGAGATGACTATGACGCGACGGATCATTCGACGGGACGAGCAATTAAAAAGGGAAATCGTCGACGGATGGAGAACACTGCTGTCATCTTTGCGTCATTCGCGATGGAATCCGCTTCGAGTGAAAATCCACCTGCTGCGAACCAGATGTTCCTTTTGCAGACATATCTCGTTAGCTGTCTCTAACGGAGTTGCAAAATCGTTGTCGTTGATCCAAAATTGCCAGAGTCACGCTGCCAATTTAGACCTTAGGTCATCGATGGCCAATCTTTTACATAGCATGCATCAATTTTTTTCGCATACTAGCTCAGATGCGCCATACGACTTGGGCATTTTTTCTACCTTCTTACATTCATTGTCGAGGTTGGAAAATAAGGATAGGGGTAGGATCTGCTTCGCTTAGGGGAGGGAAGGGGATAATTCAATCACGCAACTGAATGATCTCGTGGACGAAAGGGCAATCGCTGTAGTCAATCCCGCAATTCACACCCTACAATTGTAAACTGTCAAAAAAATTCCGACGAACTGATGAGTAAATACGAGAATATAGTGGAGCAGCGAGGTGAGCGGTGATTTTTGTTTCTATGTAGACCTTAACTCAACTGAAACAGTCGCATTTAATTACATTGGTTCGATTTTGCCACGAACTTCGCCGCTCCACTATATCTGTACCCTAAGAAGGCTATATGAATTGAACTGAGAGCACTCGGGTGTTGAAAATATGAAGATGGATTCAGTTATGGCGCCTACTTCAAAAGAATAACTAGGCGCAAAGATGCAATGCGCCACTTGTAATCATCCAAAGCGCCTTTCCACCGTTTCTCTAGATGGACCTTCACCGCAGAATGCAATTTCGTTTGTGATCCGTCATGTTGGTTAATTCGATACATTGATACTAAATCGTCCTCAATGGGTTGAAATAAATTTGAAGACGCCTGTATCAATATACGACCATAAAACTGAATGGGACTGAATTAAATTGAATACAACTCATGCAACTCTTTCATCGTCAACATGTTACTATGTTATCGATCCTCCCATTTTCTGAAATATGGATTCCCCGTCATATAAGATTAGCACACCGGCTATCCGTGGGCGTAGCATAGGCAACAGGTGTTGTCTGCGAAGCCCCAAGGAGCACGGTAGCGAAAAAGAGTAGAGAAAGGTGCTCGGATGACGACGGCGAGGAACGTCAAAGGAGATTCGGAGATCGCGGACGTCGCGAGTCGGCGTCCGTAAACAGCCGGCGAGACGAACACGGGGAACGTGGGTGGTCCGTCGTGCGTTGCCCCACTTTCGCTAACGCATGCACGAGCACGTGCGCCGATCCTTCTTCTGCTATGCAGAACCGGCTGTCCACGTGCGTGCGCGAACGCCCACGACTCTCCTCTCTCTTCTCTTCTGTACGCAATCGCCTTTCTCTCTTCTTCTCTGTTCAACGCGGGATTCTTGAGCTCTTCATGCCAGCAAGACGTCTAACCGACGACACTCGATACGAGGATAGACGAGTGGATCGACGAGTTCGCGAGACTGAATTTATTCGCAGTTGGAGCGGCTTTTGCCGGTGGTTAGGTGTTTATTAATAATACGTAGACTGCGGATCTTTATGCATTTATGGAGAAATTGAATGAGTGAAATATAAAACAGTAAGAGATTAAAGAAATTCAAGAATGTTGTAATGCTGCTTTTAATGTAACAAAGTCGTTAAGGGATGAAATCAATTTTTATGTTATTCCTGCATAAAGATCCGCAATCTAATAATAAGAGGATCTTCCTGCAGAATAAAAAGGTTCTTCGTCAACTAGAACTAGAAGCCAAATTGGAAGGTGTTGCTCTCTGCCAGTTTTGTATGTTTCACACGAGTTCCGTTTATTTCGTTCGAAGAAGCGTTATTAATAATTGTTACAATATAATATACAACATACTTAATTTCGCCAGTAACTAAGTGAACATTTTTGGAAGAACATGAGGAAATTGTTGAGAGATGTGTAGCAAATGGGTAAGCTTTAACCACTCGAACGTTAACTCACATTATTAAATATGTTGGTATCTAATCTAATCAATACACAACGTATCTTTATGCAAAATAAAAATTTTGTATCTGAATTACAACATACTAGAATGAAATAGAAATGTATTTTCTGTCTAAACATGTTTGATAAGTTAAACATAATGTAACAGTATTACATCTACTCATTTTTGTCATAAATGCATAAAATCCGCTGTCTACTAATCAATTATTACACATTTACATTTATAAAATGAAAAAATCATGCAAATGGAATTATTCTAGGTCAGAAGAAACGCTTAATTTTCAAGTTAAAATAGCTCCGCGTGCAAAGGGTTAAGTGAACATTTATAAAAGAACATGAAAGAATTGCTGAGAGACATGTAGCAAACGGGTAGGCTTTAAGGGGTTGACTGTACTGAACGTAGTTTCATTGTCACGATAATTGTGCGCCACCATTGACTCGCTAAAATGAACCGCCCCCGCGTAACAACCGGCCGCCGAACCGGAACGACCGGGCCAGATCTAAATTGAGAGCGTTACGTCGAACAGGCGTTATCCGGAAATTCTCGTGGCGATCGGCGAAATCGGAATTTGGATCGTTATCCCAGTACACCGACTCGACGGTTCGGTCGATGACGATACACCTCGTGGACCGGGTTCTCGGCACTTCTCGGTCCCGTTCCGGATCTACCAAGAGGACGTGTGAACGTGCGAGCCTATGGGCGGGGGCGGGAACACCTGTTGTCGCGGTGACTATTGCCGTCAGCGTGTTCGTAACGGCCGCGATAACGAAAGTCGATTCCCTACGTCCTCCAAACTCGAGGACGTCGCCGAGAAACGTGAGAACACAGTCTTCAGAAGAGAACGATGTCATTAACGCAGCGGAGACGCGTTCTCCACAATGTCTTCTTCTGCTTCTCGTTACGCTCGTCCACCTGCTCGTTGACTTGCCTGCTGGAGAAACGGACAAAAGTCTGGATTTCCTCTGTAGTTCCTGTGAACAGCTTAGAATCTTGGAAAGTGCAGCTTCTTCATGATCTTTTAGGCTGATGTTTATGTGTGCTTCAGTTTTGGATTCGCCTGGCAATTTTTAACAGTTGCTCCGAAAAGTGGACTTATGATTTTTCAGAAATTGGCAACGTTCAATCGACTATAGTTTTGTAAAATAAAGTCGTAAGATGATCTAACTGGGCTCACTTTAATGTTTGATGATCCTACTTCCGCTAGCCATTGTTCGTTTCCCGCCGAGATTTTTTCCCGTGATGTAGAACTGTGTTCCAAGTGGAACACTGAGGACGTGATTTGCTTGGAAAATGATGAGCATGGAAACATTAGAAATTTCTTTTGCAGAATATCACGATTTCAATCATTGTATTTCTTATAGAAATTTAGGAAGGAACAAGCTTCTATTAGACCTATTTCTTGTAGAAATTTCTTTCGAAAGATTAGCAAGATGTAATATGGAAAGTAAAGGATCGGAGCTTCTCAACTGGATAGTGATCAACGAACACTGAGATTGTATTAAAATGAATTACGATCGACTATTAGCCCATCTGGTCGATTAAAATGATATACACTATAGAGTGACGCAAATCATTTGCATACGTACGAATTCAGGTTGCCTCGATGAATATTCGAGCATTCGAAGAACCTCCGAGAACTCGAAATTTTTTGCTAGCGAGAAAAAATATTATACCTCGTCAGAAAAGCCGAGATCACCTGATCATTCTTGAAAGTTGAAAGAAATGAAAACAGGTAACTCGGAGCGGCTCGGACGAAACTCTCAAAGGAAACATAAACTGCGAGTTCCGAATACAGCACTTAAATCTTATCAATTCTCGCGACAGGTTAAGCAAAAAGTCCCGTTAAGCAAAAACCGAATGAAATAAAAGGTCCACGCACTCGGTGAGTCACTGGTCCTAGCGAGACGCAAAGTCTGCCATCGCATCGGTTTCAGGTTTAAACGAACGAGGGAAGCTGATTCGGAAAAATATTTATTCGCGGTTGAGGCTTTGAACTCTTTTTGAAAAAATGCGATCGAAGGTGGCCGACTTCAAGAACGTCTGGAAGGCGCCTGGCACTTCCGTTTCCTCGAGCGACTTCCGGTCTTGAACCAGGTCTTGAATTCCTCCAAATTCTTCCTAAAATCATCATTAACAATCGTTTCCAGGACATTTATACTACCTATTAAACAAATGTAAAAGGACCAGGTTTTAATTTTAGTCAGTAGATTGCGCATTTGTGACAAAAATGGGCACGTGTAATTTAAAGCAGTCGACATGTTAAAAATATTTAAGGACATCTAGGTATTCGTTTCAGCTTAAAAAGCTAATTAAAAGAAGAATACAATTTTTATTTGCATAGAGATCTACAGTCTATTAACCAGCAGACAAGGGTTTCAGATTAGAACATACTTTTTCATTTCATCGGGCGCATTGAATGCGCCTCGATAGAGAACGAAATCCTTCCTGTTGCTTTAAAATTAGTGTAAAATAGACATATTGGAAGAAATGTGCCATCTCTATACGAAAAACGAAATTGCTTTCCGAACGACTTAATAGTTTACGATGGGAGGTAAAACGACAGCCGATCGGACAGCATTTGTGACAACATTCCAGTAGCATTGCCACAGTGGCATCGTCCCGAACGCTAAAAATAGCGTCTCATCAAAGCGGCAATTTAATCGAGTAAATTCGCGGAGTGTACCTTTCTTTTTCTCTCTGGCGTTTCGCAATCGCGTTTCTCGTTGATGACGAGAATCGATCCCTCGAGAAGAGCTCTGTAATCGTGATTACGAGCGATCGCGAAGGAGAAAGCCTGAACAGAAGGAGGCGAACAGCCGCAATGGATTCGAGGCGATGAAAATTCGTTGTCTGGGGGTCGGCGACCCGGCGCGATTGGATTAACCGAGAAATTGCTTTCGAAAGGGAGCGTGTTCAAAGGGCGAGCCACGCGATGCGTTCACGAGGCGAAGGTTACCAGAAGAATGCGACCCGACTGGGCCGCGGCATCTATGCCAGTAACTATAGTAGAGACACGGGTTGCGAAAGATCTTTCTTCGCGTGGGAGGCCGGCAATGCTTCGGCCTCAAGGACATCCGCATTCGCGGGGAACGTCACCCGTCCTCGGACTACCCTTCTCTGTACCCTCCTCTACCCGACTATGTACCCGTAAACTTCGCTGGAAACGCTTCGCGAAGATTGAACGAGAGAGCTTCGACTCCGGTGGTCTTGCCGCGAGGATCGTTTTCACCGTGGAGGATCTTCGAGCACTTCCTGCATCTCTCTATCTCCTTCTGCTAAACTCCCGACACCTGGAAGCTTGAACGATGGAGCCGAGGTTTGCCGCAGTGTCTACCGAAGACACTGAATCGGCGTCTTTCGTTGTCCGAAATGTTGTTAACACGTTTGGAACGTGGCGAACATTCGCTAAATTAACCCTTGTGTAGTCAACCGGGCACCCATTTACTGTATTTCTCTCAATAATTTCTTAATGTTCCTTTAAAAAATATTACAAAATTTCTCTGAATGCCCATTCTTTACTCGCTAATAGTATATTAATTTATGCATAACATTTATACATTATTTATACATAAGGGTTAAATTCGTGCAATCCGAACGTGCTCGTTTTTTCTCTCTTTCTTCCTTGTTCTCGCAAACCATAATCCCGACAGAAGCCGCGGATTTATTTTCGCGCGCCGCGGGTCGCCGAGCTGCGCTTTCTCAACCCGGAAACAACCCGGATTAAAACGGGCTTCCGAGTTCGACGAAACGGATCCGCGACCCGTTCCCGATCCTGCAACGCTCGATACAAGTGCCCCAAGGCGAAAATATCTCTTTCGTGGCCGACGCACGGTCATCTGCTAGACGAGACCCGTCGATCCCCGGTAATTGCCTCCTCAAGGCGTTAGGCGTTAGGCCAGAAACTCGTCTTTGATCTTCTATCTTTGGTATCCGCGGTACTATTAACGCGTGCGGTACCCGCGGTTTATTTATTTATCGTTAGAATAGCTTATTAACCCTGGATAACGAAGCTATCGTGTCTGAAGTTGGTTTGCAAAGTGGGATCCGGCGTCAGTTTTTGGTCCCGCATTTCTTAAGTAGGTGATGCGAAATCCCGCAAATTTTGCGGGACTATGCGTGTAATCTACGATGATTACTATTTTGATGTTGCATCGATATTAATTATTCGACCTACAAGTGCAGAGGCTGAACAGAGCTTTCCCCGCTGCAGGATATCTTTGTAATGCCTTGAGGAACAACCTAGGAGATACAGCAATTAATAGTCTTCGCTTTTTACGATTTTCGCTTTACGCTTTTGATCATATTGTCAAAGTTCCACAAATTAAAATTGTGTTTGTTTTGAATTGCAACAAACTGGAGTGAAATAGAAATTTATTTTCTCTCTTAATATGTTTAATAAGTTGAAAATAATAGAACAATATTCTTAAGTTCTTCTAATATCTTCGCTGTTCTAAATTACACCTACTCGTTTTTGTCATAAATGAATAAAATCCGCTGTTTAATTATAACGTATAAAGCTGTGTCCACACTGGAGGACACAGAGTTCTTTTACTCGGTAACAAAGTGATTCACTGTGGACATAATTCAACGAATTGTAACTGGACAGCGGATCTCTATGCAAAATGAAAATGGTTTTTTTATCTGAAATCCGTCATTTTGACGGGCTCGGTAGTTGCAATGTTAATGATCGCTGAAAAATCGTTCGACCGGAAGAGCAGGAGTGCCAGAGACAGTGCACGCGAGTATACCTTAAGTTGCAAGTAATGATACAGCAAGATGCGAGCGGCAATTACACGGAGGGGCTAGTTTGCTCGTTGCTCTCGCGGACGGAATCACTCGCGGCTATTAAACGCGTTGAATTTAATCAATAGGTACAGTAATCTCTCCGACGAGGAGGCAGATCGAGACGCAGTCGAAGAGCCGCGGCTACTTTATGCGCCGCTCATCCAACTCCGAGTTCACTTTGTAGATGCTTAAAGTAATGTCGCGAAGCAAAACCAGTCGTAGGAAGCATGCGAAACCGAGTAGAACATCAGCCGAAGCGAATGGTATGGTTAAATTCCCGCTTCAACCGGTCTTTGAATCAACTGGTTGCATTTTCGACGGGAGATGTCCTTTTGGAAACATCGTGCAGCTTCGTCGAGACTCCGAACGACAGGCTGATGCAAGTAGTTGGTTTCTTCAGGATTGTTGAAATTCTTCCTCTCCTTCGAGAACTCGATTTTAAACTACGATGCAATGAAATTAAACATTCCGACGAACTCAAGTATTCTCACAAATTCTGTGTGAGATGATCGATAAATCTTCCAGCAACCAAAGTGGTTAGCAATTAATTGTAATTGCTATGTAGCAATTCTGTCTATGTAGACAGCCTCCTCGAATTACCATCGAATTAACACTGTAACGAGCATTTGTCAGTAGTAAGTAATTTGTAGTGTGTTATAACAATTGCGGGAAGGAATGCAAAGGAAAAAACAAGCTATTGTTTGTTAAAATATTTTTATTCCGCGTAAGGATCCGCAGTCTATTAATAACTTTTCATTGAGGAATCTTGAAGACTGCAACGATTGTAAAGAGGACATCCATGGAAGACGTTTGCAAAATATGCGAAGGAAGGAACAAGCTTCAGTTAGATCTCTGTTTGTTGCAATCGTTGTAGAATATTTTTATTCCGCATGAAGATCTGCAGTCTATTAATAACTTTTCAAGTATCATCACGATTTCAATTATTGTAAAGACGACATAGATACCAAGAACAACTCGAAGACGCTTACGGGGTCTCCGCAAAGCTTGTTAGGAAGGAACAAGCCTCAACTAGACCTATTTCAGGATATTTCTATTCCGCATAAGGATCTGCAGTCTATTAATAAATTTTCATTGAGGAATCTTCAAGACTGCAACGATTGTAAAAGAGGGCATCCATAGATCCCAAGAATAGCTTGAAGACGTTTGCAAAATATGCGAAGGAAGGAACGAGCTTCAATTAGATCTCTGTTTGTTGCAATCGATGCAGAATATTTTTATTCCGCATAAAGATCTGCAGTCTATTAATAACTTCTCAAGTATCATCTCGATTTCAATCATTGTAAAGACGACATAGATACCAAGAGCAGCTCGAAGACGTTTGCAAGGTTTTCGCAAAGCTTCTTGGGAAGGAACAAGCTTCAATTAGACCTATTTCCTGCAATCGATGCAGAATATTTTCATCCCGCACAAAGATCCGCAGTCTATCGATAACTTTTCAAGTATCATCACGATTTCAATCATTGTAAAGACGACATAGAATAGCTCGCAGACGTTTCCAGGGATCTCGCAAAAGCAGCTTCCGCTCCAGGCCCTACATGGTCCTTGTCTCATTACACGTATTGTTACCTCAAAGTATACATCAGCGAGATGCAGTCCGAAACGCAGATGCACGCAAACGCCTCCGCAGCGTCGCGAGCGGAATCCCTTAACTGGTCATACTCTTTAAGGACAGTTAGCTGGTCCGAGCGAGTTCCGGTTCGTCGAGACAGACGTGTCACGTTTATGTTCATTCTTTTTCTTTCTTTCTCTCTCTCTGTTGAAGATACACCAAGTGCATCCACCCGTGCACAGAGGATCCGTAAATCGATTCGGACGCGCAGTTTCGCTCAGAGCTAATTTAGCTGTTGGCGCTCGGTGCAGTTGACTTCTCAATAGCCACTCGGCAAGACCGAAAGATCGGTTAGCATGATCGCGATAATGATTCGCGGCCGCTCATCTTTCGCGCAATCTTGCGCGTTTCACATGAGTCTTGTCGATTTCATTCGGAGTTGTTAATAATCACTAACAATCCATCACCTTTTGCTTTTTTATTAACGCAACGCTAAAGATGCAGTGCACGAAAGAAAAAGTTGCGTGGTGTTTATTTTTTTCAAAATGGTAAATTTCATTTCAAATAAAGTCGTGAAAAGTCGTATAACTCGGAAAACAGAAATTCTACGAGCATTGGATTTTTAAGTTACCTGAAAAATCGCAAGAGATCATAGAACAAAATGCCATAAAGCTTATTCTAAATGGTAAAACAATTGGCTTTTAAATTCCCTTGAGAAAACGAAATGGCTTTATTTGGTAATTTAGTTCATTTCGAAATGAATAAATTGATACTCAGTGCTACGTTGATGTTTTAAAAAAGATATGGTATGTTAAAAGAATTCCGGCTCCATTTTTCAAACTTTCCGGATAATTCGTTGAACGGCTAAGTAAGACGATGTCTCAGAGAACGAGGGCTAAGTTCGACGTTTAGGTTCTCCGATGGAGTCGACCAAACTCGCCGGCCAGACCCGTGGGCGAGTTAATTTTACGAAAGCGTGTCTAGCGTGTCTGGACTTTCTCACTGAGGCGCGAAAGCTACGGGAGACGCTGAAGAAGAGGAAGCAAGAGGCAGCGGTAGCAGCAACGGCTTGAAAATCGTGAGGACGCTCGAGGCAGGGGAGCAAAAGGGAACCGGAGAAGCTGGTCCGGCGACTGAAACACGACGGAACAATGAAAAGGAGCCGCGGCGGACGAACCAGATGAAGAGATCACTGCCGGAGAGCCGGACTGGATCCAGGACAGAAGCAAACGGAGAAAAGGGAAGAACGAGAACACGACTCGCTGCACTGTGAGAGACGCTGAGGAAGGAACCTGGATCTTCGTGTTCCTTCGCCCGAAATTCAATCCAAGATAATTGGCACAAGACGCTTTTCCTATTTATTAGGATAGGGAACAGTTAATTGAAGTAACTACAATGTGAATAATGACAAAAACTCGCTCTTCAGGGGCTAGGAAATCATCACAGAATTATTTGTCTAACAATTAACCCTTTCCTAGCTGGAATAATTCCATTCTATATGATTTTTTTCATTTTGTGGATATGAAATTGGTATAATACCCCATACAACCCTTAAATGTGTAGTAATTGATTAGTATACTGCGGATGTTTATGCAATTCGCAATTTTTGTAGACGAATTTTAAAAAAGTGGAATAAAATAGAATCTTATTTCCGGTGGTAGTAGCCTTTGCAGACCGGAAATAAATAAAAATTGTACTAAATTCTGTCGAATTTTATATTTTACGGCTTTTTGAACATTTTTAGAAGCTATAAATGCATAAAGATCTGCAGTCTTTGATTAGATACCAACATGTTTAATAATCTAAAGAATATTTTGAATAATGGTACAGTAATTTCTAGTGGTGACTCTCCGAGTCACCACTCGAGTGCTAAGGCTTAATAATTTGTCTGAAAAATGGAGGTACCAATTTTGTCCACGATTTGAAGAACATTCCAATGCAAGTACTGGATTCAGTTCGCAAGATGTTCAAGTAACTCGAGCACAAAGCGAAACGTGCCCTCGAAGGGCCATGTGGAGCAGTGTCGGAGAAAAGAGCCGTCGCTTATGATTGTGTGAACCATTGAAATCGGCCAGCTGCCGCGCCTCGACCCCAGAAAATTAGATAATGTCACGCCCGCGGACCGATTATCGCGTCCGCGAGGTCGATAAGTTAAATCTCCTCGAGAGCCGCCAGAGGCTCGTTTCTTCTGTTCTTTATGGGTCCGACCACGAGCGACTTATTAATTTCCTTTTAATCTTCCCGGCGCTATATTTAGTGGTCGACCCTCTGGTAGCGCGCGGTCCGGGGCCAACGAGCTGAGTCGAAGGCGTCGAGGTGTCCAATTATCGTCGGAGATGGATCGCTGAAAAACCGATACCTATGATCAGCAATCTATGTAGTTGTCGTGCTTTTCTCTCTCTCTCTCTATAATCTGATAACTGATAGTTAACACGTTTGAACACCGCAGGGCAAATCCTTTCGACCTAACGTGGAAATGGTACAAGCTATACTTATCTTTGCTCCGACTACGCTTTCAACTAAACAGTGTCCTTAAGTAACGCGAAACCTTATTTCCTACGGATCTTATGCATTAATCAGGAAAGTGATCAAATAGATTACAAGACGGCGAGCGCATCAGAGGAATTTCAAAATTCAGTTTCATTAGAATCATTAAGAGAGGAAATCAACTTTTGCGGGACTTTTTCTCTTACTCCTGCTTGGCGTAATTGAGGAAGGACATTTTTACTTAACGCGTTCCGTGCCGAGCCGTTTTTGCAGGACAATTAAACAAACTTATGGGCTTTGGTCTACACTGCATTTTTTACAATGCCTCAATCTTTTGGCGGAAATATGTTCTACAGTGTTAAACTTGTAAAATACATGCTTTTAGCGCATTAAATAAATGTGTCAGCGTGTACCACCAGTGGTATTAAGAATTACGAGAACAGAGAATGAAGGATTAATCTTTTTTTTCTATCTCACAATGTTACTACCGTTCTCGTTATTCACTATACTATGTAATACTCTGTAATATACATCTATAATGTACAAAAAAAATATGAAGGATTAAAAAAATGTGTGAAACGAATGAAACAAGTAGGTAACACTGAGTCTTTGATTTCAGGCGAACGTGAGCCAAGCCGAGTACGAGCGAGCGCACAGAGAGTACCTGAAGAAAGTCCACCTGTCCTTCGACGAGGAGGCCTCGAAAAGCAGGAGGAGCCTGCACGTGTTTCACGCCGCAGGTACAGAAAAAAGAAACATCTTGGTCGCGTGTTTGCACAATTTCGCTACTTCCTCTCTCTTTCTCGCCTCGCCTATCGATACGTTATTCTTAAGAGGGAACACGAACGATCCTCAGAAACGCGTAATTTTTGAGGCCGGTATTCTGGAAAAATATACACAGCACGCCCGCTATAATTACTGGCCGCGTAAACAAGAATCCGATTCAAAGAACGCGCTCCTGGTTTTTTCGCCACGTGTAACAAACTATGACGATCTACTCGGGAAAAGCACCGGAACTTCTAACATTTTCTTGTTGGCGCTCTTCTTCATTTATTCAGACTATGGAGGTAGTTTTAATACCAGGTTTCTTCAGAAAAAATCAAATTTGTTTCTTTAGAAAATTAATTTGCTAGTTTGATCAGTTTGCGGATACTCGTCAGAGTTGACCCGTTCTGGTATTTTGAATTTAGGATTATTGGGATTCTAAAGATTCATCCATCCATCATCCATTCATCCATGAGGAATTATCCAATAAATTTATTTCTTCAGAAAATTAATTTGCTAGGTCGATCAATTTGCGAATACTAGCCAGGAAAAGGGAAAAATGACGCGTTCTGATATTTTTGATATACGATTATTGAGATTCTAATAAAGAATCATCCATGAGGAATTATTCAACAAGTTTGTTTCTTCAGAAAATTAATTTGCTAGGTTGATCAGGTTACGGATACTAGCCAGGGAAGGGTGAAAATATGTAACGCGTTCTGATATTTTTAATTGACGATTATTGAGATTCTAATAAAGATTTATCCGTGAGGAATTAATCAACAAATTTAATCAATTTGCGGATACCAGTCAGGGAAGGGGAAAATGTTTGAGGGCACCTGGCGTGTTCCGATCCCTTTTTCCAAGAGTTTCGAGCTGTTCACGTGCACGCAACAGGGAGAAGAAGTTGGAACGCGTGAAACTAGTTGGTGGAGTGGCTCTCCGGAGCCGAATGCTCGAGCAGAGCGGAGCAGAGTCGAGCGGAGCGGCGCGACGCGGCACGTTTCGCGCTTGTAGACAAGTATTAAAGGAAAGGGTCTTGTGGATACGTGACGTTTGACTGCGTGGAAAGGGTTAGAGTGGCTTGGAGCACCCTCGAACGAGCTCCTAACGGCTCTGCCCTCGGATCTCCTTCTTTTCTACCGTCTCCAATTACGAGCGGCGCGTTTTGCATACGATTACGCGTGCAAAGAAACGACTCGGACGATGTAATACCTTGGCATCTTAACTCTTCGCGCGAGGCAGACTTCTGCGAGACCACCTACCAGGTGTTGCACTTAATCGTTCGTTACTTACTTGCAAATTTATACTGTTTTAACCCTTTAGGCTCGGAGATTTTTCTTGAACCATCAACTTGAATGAATCATTTGTTGCTCACAGAAATAATTAACTGCTCTATTCGAATGAGTTTTGATGCGGCGTTTTATTGATACAGATTTTCTGGAACAAACACATTACATCTTGCAACTACCATAATTGCCGGCAATCTTTTCATGTTCTCTCGAATGATTTACGACGTCCCCTCGGAAGAGACAGTCTCAATTAAAGGGCTAAAGGGTCAACAACACGCGTTTTAGAGCCGACACTTTCGAGGATTCGGCTGTTCAGACTCGAACAACAATGTCGGGGCAACTGCTATTCCTGTCCAGGCTTATCAATCACTGGACAGCTCTGGTATCGCTGATCTAATTAACTTTTACGCGCCTGGTCGCTCTATCAGCCTGTATTTCTCACTTCTTGAACCACGCGTTTTCGTTCGCTGCGATAGAGCCGACGCATTCTTTTCGAAAACAAACTTGTTGGCTAGCTGTTGGGAAAATGTTTCTTCTCTTGCATTTATAACAAAAATGACTCGATGCGATTTAAAAATATCAATGTATCGCATCAGCTTATTGAAACCGATATAGCAGGAAAGAAATTTCTGTTCAACAGAGTTGTGTTCAATTACAATTGAATTACTCCACGAATTATAATTACATTGTATTCAATTATTTCGTAATTCGAAATTCGGTCGCTTCATTCAATTCAATTACAATGTACTTTGTTATTCTGGTCTCTCATTCAATTCAATTACATTGTAATTAATTTTATCTTTTCGCTTATATTTTATTTCGATTAGATTGTATTTCCATTACACTCATGATTCGCGTGATTAACAATTGAACGAAGAAAGAAAAAGTTCGAATCATGTGATGCAAATACTGCGTATATAAAATACAATGTACTTAAATTACGTAATTCAACTACAATGTATTTGAATTAGCACAACTCTGCTATTGAACACCTGTCTCTCGCAATTAATGCAATTTTTGTTTCGAATAAGATGAACATGGAATACGTTAGCCGTAGAATCTTGTTCGCAGTGGTGCGGATACTTGATTAGGCGTTTCATAAATCCGGGATCTAACAGTAAGTCACGAGCAAGGGACTCCGGCATCGAGGAGCAAAAAGCTTTCGATTTCATCGTGCGCGAGGCATCCGGGGACTGGTCCGGAGTGCCATGGCGAACCGCTTTCCACCGTTCGCGGAAAGGAAAACGTGTTCCCCGACGACGATAAGTTGTCTCGCGACTCGGCCCTGTTCGTTCGGTGCGTCCTCTTCTTGCAGCTGCGTCTGTAGCGGCCGCGTTATTATGAAATAGAAATTCCGACCGCGGTGGAATGCCGAACGACGAGTTCCCGAACGCAATAAGAACGAATCGGCGAGGAAGCCGCGGCTCGCTCATGTTCGATTTCCTTTTGTACACCTCAAGTTATACGAGCATTCCTTCCACCGGGATTCCACCTCGCGAATCGTTGCCGAAGATTGCCGGTCGCGTGCCGATTCCGTCGAAACCGGCCGAAAATATTCCGGAAAGCGATCCTCCCTTTCGAATCCATTCGGTAGGTGCAGGTAATAATTAGCGACACTTCAAACCACGGCTTTTAAAAATACAATCTTCTGAAAAATGTTACCGTCTTAATCATTATGATACATATTGACCTTTGCGAAACGACATTCTTAAGCAAATCTCTCTGCGTTTTTATGGAAACGTCGATACCGTTCCACGTCAATCTAGGTGGAAAAATATCCTACACATCGGATGCGGCTAATGATGTCAACTTGGTGTCCTTGTAGAGCGGAGGTCTCAATCTTCAAGCTTATGGTAGTTTTGATCGCGAACAAAATTTTTCACAAAAATAATTGATTCCATGTCATTTTTTAAGTTCTTGTTGTTCGCAACTTTTTTATATGGGCCTATACTGAAAATTTAAGAAATACAATTTGTAAATCTGTATCAATCATACATATTCTGAAAATTTTGTTGACACGGTAAAAAACGACAGAAATCGAAAGATGCAAGAATTCTTAGATGTATCACAATTTAACACAAAGATTATTATAGGTATAATTAGGCTCGGTCAACATTCCCAGAGAAGAACAAGACATGACTTTTTTCCACCTAGAATGGCGATTCGATACACTGCGCGTTCGTTCGACGTCCACCTCGTTAAAACACCCGAGAAACAACTTTCTCTATTTTCGGCAACCTTCTGGAATCAGGTGTTCTATATTACGAGACTGGATGCTATTTCTGGCGGCGATGATGTGCAAGGTAATCTATAATTGGTGCCGGTGCCGCGAATAAACCTCGGACATTGTGAATTCCGGCACAGTGACGAATTTCTCCAACTTTTACGCCGAACGACCGGAATGCCAGGGATTCCCGGCCGGTTTCACGGCGAGTTATTTTGCGAGTTATTCTGTTGCGATCGCTGGTCGATCGCCAAAATGCTTTCCTTTTCCTTTCCGATCGATTTGCACGCGCGTCGTTGAACCAGAGAGATCCAACAATGTGATCGCGAGATCCTATTCCGAGGTCGCCCCCGCGATCATCAATTCGGGAGTAACAAACGAACCTTTAACAGAATGGAATGCAGATTGATTCGCATGCTCGCGTTTTATTGCACGAATGTTGCCGTGCATTCCGAGCTCCTGTACAAACCAGAACTTGCTGATTTACAACGCTGTCGATTTTTGTCTAGAGGCTCCCGGTTTCGATCGGTCCGTGTAGCACAAACAGCGTTCGCATCTCGTCGTTTTCTGAAATCGTATAAATTATTTCCTTCCTCGATTGTGGATCTTTCAGGATTTACAGCTGGGGAAAAGTTGTCAAACACAAGGAGATATTAATTCATTGTGATCTCTCGTATTCTTTATTTAGCGCAAGGGAAAGAGGGAACGTTCTGCGTTAAACCCTTGCTGTATGATTTCATCCAACATTCATTCATTGCAAGGAAAAGGGAACGATGTTCTGTGTTATTTCCTTGCTCTATAATTTCCTTCTCTTTTCATTCATTACAAGAAAAAGGCGGAACAGTTTGCACTAACCCTTCGCTCTATGATTTCTTTCAATTTTCATTCATTACAGAAAGAAGAGGGGAAACTCTATGCTAACCCCTTGCTCTATGATTTCTTTCAATTGTCATGAATTATGAATTACGAAGAAAACGGAGAATGCTCTGTGGCGATCCGGTGCTCTATAATTTCCTTCACTTCTCGTTCGTTATTGCGTGCCCGTATTTACTCTGGTGGCTAAGCATCACGAACAAGAACGTGGTATCCATACAAGTTCTGTTCGAAATTTTCGTTCGACTCTCTTCGTTCGTGTAAATTCACATTTAGGGTTGTTTTATCAGAATTGGCACAGACATATTCTCCTTGTTTTGCTCGAAATTTTCATTCGAGTCTTCATCCGTGTTAATCCAAAAAGGTTGTTTTATCAGAATCGGAACAGACATGTTCTCCTCGACCGGAAGCTAAGTGAACAGTTCCCTCCATTAGTTCACTGTCATCGCAGCTTGTCAATTTCGTATTTGCCACTGATTGACAATCAGTCTTGTACTCGAAATGCACCCTTTTGCAAATCAATTTCACTCATTAAGAATACTTAAAATTAATCATTTATTCATTTAGATTAAATTATACATTTATGTAGACACACGTGAACTCGATACTCAATACGCTTCGATAAATACGTACGTACATTCATTTTTAAAATTGATTAATCAAAAAATGGCTACAATGAATATACATATTGGTGCTTTTGCCTTAGTACAAGGCTGGCAAGCTTTCAAACCCTATATTTCCGAAGAATTAACATAGAAATAAACTCCGCCACAAACAAAAGCAAAACCGCGACGGTTCATCCAAATTGAAACAAGAAAATTGGACTTCCACCGATCGGCCGGCGAGCCCTTCAATTATCGTAACTCCGGCTTATCCAATGATCGCAATTACGGAGCAAGTATGCCGAAGAATGCCAGAGAAGCACCGTCCGTCCGACCGAGTAAGATCCACGTCGTTTAAGAAACCCGGTGACCGAGAAAACCAAGAGATTCGTCGATCTCTCTCTCTCTCTCTCTCTCTCTCTCTCTCTCCGTCGCGACGGCTGGATCGTTTCTTATCGACCAGAGAAAAAGAAACGACGATTTGCCTAGGCGTTTCCACCGGAGGATTTGGAAAACTATTTTCTACCCGTGGTTTACGGCCCCGGTGAAGATAACTTTCCGGGAGGAGGACCGTTAGGATATCGACGACGCCACGGGGATCGAGATAAACTTTCTCGTCCGAGGCTCGCGTCGTATTTTTACATTTCCGACACAGGGATTTATCCCGCCACGACGAAACCTGTAACGTTACAGCGTTCTATTACACGGCTCTCTGTTTTACGATTGGTACACCGCCGACAACGGGCCACGTTAATCCTACGGTGTCGTCTTACGCGAACATTCGGCTGCGTTTCTTCCTTGAACGCCTTGTTCAGCGAGGAAAGGGAAAATAAAGGGCGCGAGGAAGCGTGCCGATGGCCTCGTTACGCCATATGCTCCCACGCCGAGAAACTAGGCGAGATAGCCCGCCTCTTCGGACTATCTAACTGTGCCGTGCGTTTTTGGAAACTTTTACGTCCCGAGCGTCGTCGAGGACTTATTGTTTTCGATTGAGAAAGTGCGAGGTGTTTTAGAAAAATAACGGGAAGTTTTATAATTTCGCGGGTTGTATTAGATTCACACCATTCTTTCTTTGTTGTGTTGGTAAACATGTCTGAAAAGTATCTGTCTGTGTTTTAGTCTATTGTCAACTTCCGAGAAGGTTGCATATGTTTGGGTACGATCAGCGATTGTTTCTGGCGAAACAATTCATGGCTGTTGCACCACGATTATGCACCTGCTCTCATTTCATTGCTTGTCCGTGATTTTCTGGCCAAAACCAACACTGCAGCGATTAGCCTCCATATTCACCAGATATGTTCTTCCCAAAGTATTCGTGCCCAGTATTTGTTCCCAAAAATAAAGAGGACCTTCAAGAGTCGTCGTTTTTCAAGCATAAATGAGGTTATGAGACTGGTAACAGAGTTATGACTTAAAACAATCGAATATCTTCAAGCATTACGGTACAGTGTACAGTGTTTCTACACACAAAAATACGTCGTAAGGATAAAATCGAGTTCGAATACGCCCGCGTATTGTCTGACGCGTCTGTTCATGACTTACCGATTCTACTTACAGCAAATACTAGGCTCGCTCACCCAGCGCATATTCAATCTGATCTTTCTCGTAAACAACTACATACTTGTTTTCGCTTGCAGAATCACCGTGTAACCGCTCGTGTCATGTGTGTGCTTGTAAGTCGTCTTATTAGCGTCTCATTTCACACGCGATGCTTTTCTCGGAATTTGTTTAACCCTTTGACTGCGTAGACGACGACGCGTTTGCTCAGAAACGGAACATGCCAGTAGACCACATACCGATAGATAAATATACAGGGTGAACCACGAATCGTGATCGGTAGAGATTACTCTGTTATTAGCAGTCCAATCGAAAATGTCTCTACTTTTTGTAAAGAAAAATAAAGAAGCAATTTCAAAAATCTTTTTTATGTTACGATACTCACCGAAATCGTCTTCAAATCCTCTAACACAGGGGTTCTTAAACTTATATAGTCCGAGGCCCCCCTCTTGAACAACTTTTTTGCGGTCCCCATCCCAACCCTTATAATAAATATTGGTAAAAATGTATCGCCGGTTATTTTAATAAATGGTCTTGGGGGATGCAAGTGGAGGGATAAAGTTAATGTCAAAATTGTTTCGCGGATCCCCAGGGGTCCTCTGCCCTAACAGATAGGCGTAAAAGAATTACAGGTGTACTTGCAAAAGATTGAAGGTGACCTCGAAAAATGATATAAACATTTTCGATCGGACTGCTAATAACAGAGTAATTCTGCCGATTCTCTGCCGATCACGATTCCAGGTTTACCCAATATGGAAAAATTGTGGATCTGGTAATTACACTGCGGATTTTATAGATCTATGACAAATATGAATATCTGCGATTCGCCATGAATCCTCCGTAGCTGACGAGAGACAGCTCACCAGTAAAAAAGAACACGAACAACGTTGACAAGGTGTATTGTGATCGTAAATAGCCGCTTACGCGCGTCAAGTTCCCGGAACGGTCCTGGAATGCGTCGGGAACTACCTGTCCATGGTCCTGACGTAAACCGGAGACAATTGCGTGCGAAAATCCCCGACGGTATCTGCTCACGGCGATGGTAAAACCGCGTGGCGAATGCAAACGTACACATACCCCCACAAATGCGCGCGATAGCGATGGGTAACGAGAAGCTCGCGGTGACGCGCGAGTACGTCTATTAACGAATTACCCCGGAGTTTGATAATTCCTCTAATTGGCCGATGTAAATGGAACGGACGGGACTGGTCGTTGTCGTCAGCCTCTACCGGATACGTGTTGTGTCCGTTTCTGCTTCAGCTGGCCTCCTCTCTCGTACACACGGTCTCGCGAAACGGAACCGGCGCGCGATGAAAAACGCGCTGAAAAACAGCACCGCCGCGCCGGCCTCTGGCGACACCGAGTCGCCGATCTACGGCTGCAAAAATCCTGATCGATACAGTCATTCGACCGGGTCAATAGCCCCACCGCTTGCTGACTTCTAATGATAGCACGCCCCTGCGTTTTCTGCCTTTCGGAAACCCGACGATCCTCCCAAACGAGAGAACCGATACTTAAAAAGAACAGTCCCGATTCAGTGTAGCAAGCATTTAATAATATTGTTTGCTTCAATCGTTAAATGAAAGATTCGTTAGGACGTCGAACGCCACACCGATACCAATAAAAGTCACACAATAGCAGAACAACCTACTTTTTATTTCACTATACAGGCTGTCACAAAAATGTCGTACTTCCTTGAAAGGGGCGAATCCTGAGGTCATTTGGAGTAACTTTTCCCTTTGCGAAGATGTTCTCCGCAGAGTTATTAACGAAAAACGTAGATTGTTACTTGAAATGACCTCGGGAGTCACCCTATTCAAGGAAGTATTTTTGAGATACCCTGTATCTTTTAGAAATTAAGATCCATCTTTCTCCGAATAACAATTCATTTTTCAATGTTCGACTCAATTTCGAAGATTCAGTCAATGAATTCCGAACCCCCATACACGGTATAAGTTTTGCACTCCGAATTCACCCTTTTGCAAGTCAAATACACCCTTTTGCAAATGAAGTATTCTTAAGTAAGTTTTTAAGAAATTCGAAATTTTATTTATTGCAAAGGTGTACATCAAATACTTATTTAAAAGTAATTACCGATTCAGTAGCTTTGTGATGTATGAAAACTGTGTGTAGATATGTATATTCATTGTAGGCGCTTTCTGATTAATCAATTTAAAAAATGAAAGTAGAATCTAAATGTATATAATTTAATCTAAATAAATAAGTAATTAATTTGAAGTATCCCTAATAGTTGAAATTGATTTGCAAAAGGGTGAATTTGGAGTGCAAAACCTACAGTTCCGATTCGAATGTTAGAGAAAGAGAGAGAGGCGCGCAGGATTCAAGGTTCCGTTTACATAATATGCTCAGTGAGTCGTGTCTGTTACAGCGCATCCTGGAAATGGATCGAGTTGGATCGACAGAGGACAGCGTCGTCACCGATTGTTCTTTCCCGTGGAAATTCCTGAAGCAGATAGGAACGGGTCCATTGATCACGCGACGTTGCGATTATTATTACACGGGGACTACAGCGAGCGATCCGAGCTGGATGTTCAGTTGTACTTGAACACGTTTGGATCTAGACGGTTGATCTTGCGGAAGAGGGTTTCCGGAAGAGATTCAAGATGGTTGGAGTTAGACTCAACAGTAGCTGTGTCCTCCTGGTTGGAAACTGGTCTGGAGAATTTAGGACTCGAATTAGAGTTTCTTCAGGCGGACGAACCTGTTGGACGAAGCTTTTCCTCGCCGGTTTTGAACGTTTTCACGGAATCTTCGGAGTCGAACATTCTCAAAGATGGATCTTCAAGGTCAAAGAGATCGACGCCAGAGGATTTGATGTCTCTGCATAGAGGACGTCGAACCAAATGCAAAGGAGAGAGCAAGAAATGCTGTAGACACGAGCTGACGGTGATGTTCAAAGATCTGAAGGGATTCGAGTTTATAGTCTACCCGAAAACCTTCGACGCTGGGTACTGCAAGGGGCGGTGTCCGCCAAGGTATAATCCTGCTCATCATCACGCCCTCCTGCAGAGTTTACTGTGGAAGGAGGACAGGAAGAAGGTACCGAAACCCTGCTGCGCGCCCAGCAAGCTTGACCAGCTGATGATCGTCTACTTCGATGAGAACGACTCCACACAGCTCAAGGTCTCCTACTGGAAGAACATCAAGGTGCTCGAATGCGCCTGCTCTTGAACCACCGATCCTCTTCTGGAGGTTGAATGGTTAAAGCTGCGGTAATGCCTAGATAAGCGGACTTTCAGGATTAAAGACTTGTTCCATATAGATCATTAGTAGACAGCGGATTTTATACATTTATGACAGGAACGAGTAGGTGTAATTTGAAATAGTTAAATATTAGAAGAATTTCAAAATTTCAAAATACAGGTATATTATTTTCAACCTATTCACCCTTATGTAGTCAACCAAAATGTATAGATTGTTTAAAACCTTTCTGTATTTAACATGTTCGCACAAATTCTCATTATAAGACTACAAATTAATATATTAGCGAGTAGAGAATGCACATTCAGAGAAATTTTGTGATACTTTTTAGAGGAACATTAACAAATTATTGAAAGAAATACAATAAATGTTGACTACACAAGGGTTAATCCTTTGCACTCGGAGCTATTTTAACTAGAAAATTAAACATTTCTTCCGACCTAGAATATTTCCATTCCCTACGATTTTTCAAATTTTATGGATACGAAATTGGTATAATAACTTATACAATACCTAAATGTTTAGTAATTAATTAGATACTGATACATTTGATAATGGTACAACAATTTTTGGAGGAGCCTCAGAGTCACCATTTCAGTGCTAAGGGATAAACGTATTAAGAGAGAAAATAAATTTCTATTTCACTAGCAGTTTGTTGCAGTTCAGATAGAACATTTTTATTTTGCATAAAGATCCGCTGTCTAATCATTAGGTAATACATATTTTGAAAGAGCTTTCGATAATTTTGAAGTTTCACAACATTTTTTAACTTACCTTAAGACTGCAACAGAAAATGTTGTCCTCTCTCTTCAGAGTCTGCAGCCGGTCCTAATATCTCATTGTCAGATAAGCCGCGACAGTTATCGAGGCAATACCGCAAATATTTAGTATAATCCATGAGAGGAAGATACAGAAAAATCTTCCGGAGGAATGAGAACTGAACAGTTTACGAGGACTCACCAAAGAATCGTCCGAATGGCATTGGGTGGTGGTGTTTCGCAGTCGTTCGATGTACAGTCTTCCCTCGCATAGTGTTACTACCTGCATGAAGGTTCAGAAAGCGTACTACGTTATTTCAAGTTTGCCGAACATAGAGAAGGACAGCGCGTAAACGACTAACAATAAATTTTCAATTTTCCCCATTTAACTACATGCGAAAATATTGGAAAAATCTGAAGATCTGTGGTTATTGATTTTGATATTTAAGATTTTTTCCCCGATTTTTCCGTTCAAAATAATGTTTACAAAAAATGGAGAACACTTATAAATTTGACACGCGTAGGTTTCTTTATAGAAATTGAGAAAGAGCATCGATCATATTTTTACAGTAGCAACATTTCATTAGAACTTCCTTCAATAAAAAAAAAAAATAACTACAGTTCGAAGTTGTATTAAAGGGAAGAACTTCTGCACGAACGGACAGCTGCGAACACGATCCGAGACATCACCGAATGCCCAGACCCCACAATCGCGGGTCTTCCATTGACTGTGATACTAAGATATCTGCTTGACATTATTACTCATAAATAATCGTATTTCGTATTGTTAAATGGTCTCTTTTTTAAATTACCCCTTGTACATACGCGACTTAGTTGTTAATTAATCGTCGTTCCCCGAGAAAGAACTTGCGGATCTACCGACAAACGCGGCGAGATCCTTGTTACGAGAAAAAAAAAAGAAGAAAAGAAGTCGATAAGACACCACGTTATCTCATCGCGCCGCACGCACTCTTTTAATTTATTTCGATCATTCTGGGGTTAGGATCTATTGTAGATGTATGTGGGTTCTCCGCGCGTATTGCGAGCTGAGTATTAAATGCAGAAGACAAATTCGATCTATTTATACGCGAAATCGCTGCTTCGTAGAGTTTCCTTCTGCTCGAGGTTTCGTTAGTTCCTAATAGAGTTACAGAGCGTATCTCTGACACCGTGCTCCCCTTCTCTCTTCCGTTTTATCATCACCGGGACGTCAATGTGAAACAGTTTCCATCCTTAACGCTGAACGTACCGCAAATTATCAAAACAAATCGTTCTCAAAAATTATGTGGATGAAGAAATACAAACCTCTTTCCACGGAGAACAATTAAGGAAATCTAAATAAATTCAATCTTATAATTTTTATAAGGGAATAGTGTTCAGTAGGTTCAGCGTTTAAAGTGTAATCATAATCATCGTCGAACGCTTTCACCTGCGCATTTATTGTATATTTTTCAATCGAATAAAAGAACGTCTATAGTTTATTTCCTCCCACACCTCGCGAGGCATACGTCACAAATGCGTCTTCGAAATTTCGTTACGGCTACTTCCGGCGCCGAACCATTGTCCGCGACTTCCGGTTATACTTGTGTTACTTATATTTTCTAATCAACCATCGATGATGTAACGACAAAATAAAAATTTATTCGTTATTTATATAACAGCGCAGTAACTGTGTCTCGACCGCAACACTTTTCGCAGACAGCCTCTCCTCTCCCGCTGATATAGCTTCCACATCCGAACCCGATCCACCAGTGTTTTTCATTTTTATGAAGCAACGAGACATTGCTCAACGCAAAGCCACGCAATAATCGTCGGCATCGGCGATGTTACAATATTTACTCCGAGAGTAATCAAAAACGAGCGGCTGAAGATGATTATTTATCGTGTACGGACTTTACGTAGTCTGCTAAACGTACCGAAAAACGTAGCAAATGAAAAAGAAACATTGATGGTCGAGACAGCCAGTTGCAACTTAATTGCTGATAGTTGCATATTCAAGGGAGACAGAATTTCTCCACTCTCAGAACAGATTTATCACAGTGATCGAAGAATCACGAACGTTAGTTGAACTTCATTCACGCCGTGATCGTGATTTTTGAATCTAGAATGAATTTGCTCACTGCCATCCTAATTCTCAATGACTTTATCTATTATTCCTCATTGTTCCTTATTACTCTTTTACTTTATGCGATGTAGCTCGCAATTTTGTTTTGATATCGTTAATAGAAAGCATACATGATCGCGAAAATCACGAATCTCTGTGAAAAATTGATTGGCAACGAACGTGATCGAACCACGAGCGATCCAAAAGTTGTTCACACCATCTCTACTGGTCAGGGAAAGAAGTCCATGAACAACGTGAGTCTTGTAGATTGTAGACTATAGCCGAGGGGTTATCGTCGCGCGACAGCAATAAAGTTTCGCTGAGCACACGATGTTGCTCACCCCGAACGAGGCCGAAGGTCACTGGCGATCCGAAGTTACGCAATCATAGACAATTCATTCATATTGTTGCGGTATCTACCGCCCTTTTAATTCTAATCGCGTTCTGCGAGTTGCCAAACATATAGCAGCGGTTTAATTCATTCGATTTCAAATATAAATATGATTATCTTCTGTCCGTCTTGCCGACACCTCTCTTCCCGCTGAACAAGTGTCTCGGCATCTTCGTGCCGATGAACCGATCAGCTTCACCCTTCAGTCCCTTCTTCGCGATCTTCTTCTTCAGCGCCTTGTGCGCGATGTTCTTCAGCTTCGTCCTCATGGCTACGTTCTTCACGCCCATCTCGTCGCGAGCTGGTCTCGAGCTGCTTCGGGCTCGAGACTGCGAGGCGGAATCCATTCGCATACGTTTCTTCGCCGGTTGTGACAGCGACCTCGATCGACCTCTTGTTTTCGTGAAATGCGCCTGTTGAGAGTAACAAATTTAGTCAATGCCGTTTCCAGACATTCAATACACAATACCAACAAATTTCAATGTTTATAATATTTTGCAAGACCCCGACAGAAAATCTGTTGGCAATGCAACGGAATAATTTTGCCACTCACTTCTTCGGTCTCCCCCATATCGATGCCCAGATCCTCCATCTGTTCCTTCAGCTTCGTCACCGACCTCTCTCGTCCTCTTGCCGCGGCTGTACGCGGCATCACAGGTTTCGTGGAAGCCTTCTGAATCATCGCCTCGTCCTTCATGATCGCCTTCTTGTCCCGAATCTGCTTAGCCAACTGTACGATCTCCTTCATCGTCTCGGACAACTCTGGCACCTTGTAGTCGTACATGCCAGCTTCTTCTCGAAGCTGCTCTTCTTTCTCCAGTTCGTTCAATTTCTTCAATAACAAATTAAGAAGATGAATAATCAAGTTTCAACGAGATTAACTTAAGATTTAAGCGGATACGAACCTCGTATATATCTGGATCAATAATCATAATTAGACTGCGTTTATGAAGAAATTGGTTGAACGAAATATAAAACAGTACAAGATTGAAAAAATCCAAAAGTGTTGCAATTTTGCTTTTAATGTAGCAAAGTCGTTAAAGGATGAAATCAATTTTTACGATATTCCTGCTTCCCACAATCATCACAAAACATTTTTATTTTGCATAGAGATCCGCAGTATAATCATAATCAAGTTTCAACGAGACTAACTTAAGATTTAAGCGGATACGAACCTCGTATATATCTGGATCGATATAATCAGCGATATTGTGGCCCTCCCAGATTTCGGGAATAATGTCGAATTTCTGTTCTCCGTCGATATCGTAGTTCTTCTTCAAGTCTAGGACGTAGTCGTCACCCATCTCTTCTTCTATGTGTCGCTCCAGTTTGCGTTTTCTCGTTGCCTGTTCTGCTGCTGCTTGCCTCTTTTGCAGGACAATATCTGGGATGCAAGGTGCACGGACTTTGTTGTCCCTTGGCACTGGTTGCGCAACGTGCAGACGATTCAGCAATCCCTCCACCTGTAACGACAAACAAATGTTGAGAGCTTTATTTCTCAAGACTAAATGTGTTCCAAGAACCTTCTTTAATCGTTCCAGAATTAATTTACCTTCTTCGTTCGTATCTTCTGATCAACGCGGAATTCCAACAGACGTTCGCAAGCCTGTATCTTGACATCCATCACTCCGAAGTCCGTCATCGTGCTCATCTCTAATACGGGCACCTCTTTCTCTTCCAACGACTTCAGGAGCTTTTGCTTTTCTTCTGAAAGTTCCTCTAAACGCAAAACGTCCACTTTATTCAACACAACCGTTAAAGGTTTGTTCGCGAACAAGGGTTTAATAGATTCGAACAGCTTGACCTGGAGAAATTTTACATTATATACTATATTTTATTGTTTTAAATGTTTACGTTGACGTTGTATGAACCTAGCTAGAGAGACTCACCTGCTCGTCTAACGTGTGACCACATTGTTCTGATATGTCGCAGAAATAGAGAACGGCCGATCGCAAATGCGCTAATGCAGTTATCGCTTGCATCTCTATGACGTTCCTTTCTTCCAGCGAATGATCCAGGATTCCAGGTGTGTCGATTACTTGCCATCTCAAGTACTTGTAGTCCGTGTGACCGACATATAACGATTTCGTTGTGAACGCATATGGCTGAACTTCAACGTCGGCTCGTGTGATCTGTAGAAAGGAAAGTATCATGATATTCAATAAACAATATTGTGCTGGAAAAATCTCTTGCACTGGCAATAATAATGGAAACAGAGACATTACTGCAGTTGTCTACCTTCAACAGTAAGTCCATATCTATCTCTAGTCATTACCATCAACACATTGTCGTACGAATAAATGTTTCAAACAAATGCTGCATGGTTTTCAGGAGAACTAAATATATCAGCGTGTACCACCAATGGATAGTTTAACAAATACCATCGGTGGTAAACATGGCTCGGAATGTGTTAATACATAAAAAATGAAATCACCTTGTTTATGAAACTACTTTTGCCAACATTTGGAAAGCCGCATATTATAATGGTGCGTGTATAGGGATCTATACTGGGCAATCTGGCTAAATGCTGACGAACTTGTTCCAAATACGCTAAATTAGCCGCCTGCCTTTTCATTATCGTAGCCATACGACCCAAGGCAGCTTTCTTCAGTTGTTTACATCGATATAGAGAATCTCCAAACTTCATTAAACGCACGTAATCCTTCGCCACACTGTTAGAATAAAGTACGTTAATAGTTTGGGTAACATACACTCACTTATGCTCATGTATACTCACTTGTCGATTAAATGTCTAGCCATATTTATCTGACCAAGGGCTAGCTTGTAATGATCTTTATCGTACAAGACATTCATTAAATCGGCGTAGAACGGATGAACATCGTCGAGCTTCGGAAATTCTTGAATGATCTGCGATAATCTGTCGTGGAAATTCTGCTGTGTAAACTTCACTTTGCGCACATAGAAAGAACGTATCCTGGTGATCTTGTAATTCTTGTGAACGACTGTAGGTGTTTTACGTTGTGTCTTCGACAAGATTATATCGATGAAGTCCTAACAAAAAGAGATAAAACGTTAATATTAAAGAACATTTGTTGTAAATAGAGAACCGATGGTTAATCAACTAACCTTTGAGGTGGGGACCACCGCTATTTTCTTGAAATTGTACAAAGACATTGTTGCGTATTTTTCACCGATTACCACTTCACGAAAATGTCAAGTTTCACGAGACGCGCGAAACCAATGCGCTCTCGATTTTTAATAACAAACGCGGATCTCTAACCGTGTACAGTACGAAAACACGTGTACGACATTGCACAGCTACCGGGATTGTGCAGAAAGACTTCGAACACGTGAAACTTGAACGATGACAACGCTATGACGAGAATAAGGGGAACTTATTAATCCTTTACGCCGATTGGAAGTGTCTTTTAAAATTAAAGAATTAAGCTTTAATTTAAGCCCTCAGAAGTTGTTACATCCCAATCGGAAAGCGTAGAAAAACCATTTGTTTCAAATCTTTCCATTTAAACCGACCAAATACTTTTAGAAATTTTAAGCTCCATTCACAGGTCCTTAGACGATATACAGGGTGTCCCAAAATTCTTTCGCTTCCCGGAAATGAGAGGTTCCTGAGGTCATTTGAAGCAACATTTTTCTTTGAAAAAATGCCCGCCGCGACTTTGTTTAAGAGTTATTAACTTTATTAACGAAAAACACTGACCAATCAGAGCGCTACCTAAACGCGCGTTGGCACAGTCGGCCAATTGACAGTTGGTGCGCCGAGCCGACATCACAGGGGCCCGAACAGCGCCAATACACGTAGCGGCAAAATGGACACATTTATTGTCATTTATGACCATTTATGACGTTCATCCAGAATGGCAGAATTTCAACGTTTAAAAGGAGCTCTCGAAAAATTACACGATAGTATCTCGAATTTTCATGTTGGAGCAGTTTCCTTGGATGATTACAAGCCCACCGAGGAAAGGATAAAAAATATACGAGAATCGCTTACAAAATTAAATGCAAGATTATTAATGCTGAAAGCAACCAAAAAATTTCGTATGTGTATGGACTACTATAAGAAATATTTCTTTCTTCTTTCTACTTTCAATATACTCAATAATTTTACTTGATTGTTCTAGAGAATACAGAAGTACCTGAGGAAAACATAGAAGACAGTGTACCAAAGTTGCACGAAGCAACATCGAATTCCCTTTTAAACAGTAAAGCAATTAAGATGTGCCTTCATTCTTATACGATTCAAAGTATTCTGAGAGGGGTAGAAGGTGATGAGGAGAAGCGAATGTAAATCTTCAAATTCTCAGACAATGTAGACATAAGTAACATAGTGGTTTGTAATGAACTGCTTGAACGTTTGACTTTAGGAAAATTTATACCTGTATGCGTAAATTATTTACCATCAACGACGAGATGCTGGCGCTACAGGAGGAGATCGACCAAGCAGTGCAGAAGCAACTAGACTTAAAGATCGAATGTCAGAATATGATATTCGACCATAAAAGGTTTCTAGAGGAACAAGAAGAAATAAGAAATAGAAGGTTGCAAGAGAAAAACCCTGAAATCGCAAGGTACAAACCTTTTTGGTAAATCTCGTTACAAATTATTTACCATAAAGTCGATCTTACGATGGTCAATTTCTTTTTCAGAACCAAGAAGAAGCTACTTCAAACAGTAGATAAAATCAATATAATGAAGAAACTTATAGTCAATTTTATCGCTGCTTCGCACTACTTGCTGATGGAAGAACCAGTGTTGACGGAGATGCTAGAGAGACACAGATATCTAGTCAATATAGACACGATTTTAAAAATGGCCCAAAAGTAGTTGAAAAAATTAAAGCACAACCGAACGTATAGCTTCCTTCGAAACGCATTGTGATCGCAGCATGATCCATTTCTTGAATCTTGATTCAAAAAAGAAAGATGATAGCGAATAGGAAATGTGCAAAATAAGTGGGCTCCTCGCATATTTACAGGGAGCGATATCCAGCTGTCTTCTCTTCGAAGCAGCATTATGAGACAGCTCTTTTCGTATACATCTATGTATTAACCCTTAGCACTCGTGTGGTGACTCAAAATATAGTTTAGATTATTAAACACGTTGGTATCTAATCAATTACTAAACATTTAAGTATTGCAGGAGGCGTTACATCAATTTCGTAGCCACAAAATGAAAAAAATCATATACAATGGAATTGTTCTAGGCCCGAAGAAATGTTTAATTTTCCAGTTAAATTAGCTCCGACTGCAAAGGGTTAATCGTTGAATAACGGTTAACAAGCCAGTGGTTAGCTGAAAGATAGAAGTCGAAAGCGTATTCGTCCGCATAGGGGAGAGGGGTGCGCATTTGTTGATAAAATCAACTCAACGATCGTTTCTGTTTCTGTCCCGTGAAATCTCATTTTTATTCAATTATGGTCCTGTTGTGTGTTCTCAGTCTATTTGATTCCTGTCACTTTTTCCCCATTATCAACATGCAAACCGCTCTCCTCGTGATCTACACATTGAACCCCGCGTATTATAAACACATATAGGAGTCAACCGGAAGTAGTACTCAAACAATTTAATTTCTATGTACATTAAACTTTTTTTCTCTTGTTGTTCTGTTTGCCTTCGTCTTTAATAGTCCATTAGTTTACGGGTGTTCACAGGGGGATGGAAATGGAAACGAACTCGCTAAAGACGGATTAACAGAAAAGAGGAAAAAGTACGGTCAAAGGATGAACATGATCATGTTCACCCCCGGAGAAAAGGTGGGATGTGTGTGTAGCGTGTATGTTTCTCTCGCAAAAAAGAAAAATTCGTCGGACATCTCTCTTTTTCACCGTCCGTTCATTAAGCGTTTGTGGACGCGTACGAAATCGACAATTTTTGTCTGTATCTGTTTCTTCACGTCCGTGTAAATCGGCTCGTTGAATTAATTACTACTAATCACGATCTCTCACGATCCATTTCGCTCTTTCTCTCTCTCTCTCTCTCTCTCTCTCTCTCTCTCATTCTCTCGTCCGATCTCTCGCCGTGATGAACACATCCGCTTTTTATATTTTTTTCCACCGTCGTCGTGGTCACGTTGGTAAGAAAAATTCGTCCATCGCCGTCGGGTTTCGCGTCGCGACGACGGTAAAACTACAGTGGTAAGAATATAGCTTATTAATTCGCCATTACTGATATAGTTTATGTATATATGTATATGTATATATAATTTGAAGCTGATACAATCTTCCTGACATTATCCGACACTCGATTAACCCTCGTTCTCTCTTTTCGTTCCCTTTTTCTTCGTGTATCCCGTGTGCGTACTCTTCTTTCTCTCCACAATAATAATTTTCTATTTACAAAAAGGGCACCGTTACAAGTCCAAGTTTTTCATAGTCTTCCTTTTCTCTTTTCTTTTTTCTACTTCCCCGCTGCACGTCATTTAGTTAATTAGATTTTTCCTCACATCCCTACCCCTTCGCGCGTCTCTCCCTTTTGTTAAACAACGGACCGTCATCGGGACATACTCTCGTTTACACATGGGCACGCTATTGTTCATCGGTAGTGCACGTGAGCTGCCAATTCCATACAAAGTGGCGAACAATCGGTCGAACACAAGCTACCGTAAACTCGTTCTCGGCGACAGATATACATGCTAGTTAAAAAAAGGAAAAAGAAAGTAAAACGAAAACAATAATCGCAGCGACTAATCGTAGCAATTAATAATCGCCGTCGAAACGCACTGCACAGATCGCATCGTTATTATCGTTATCATCGTTATCATCTAAATCACGTTCTGGAGGATGAATCGCGCGACGAATTTCCTATTAGAAAAGCACAAATGACAATGATTCCTCTTCCATTCCTTGCTTTTTACAATTGAAACGAGACGCGACGGGGATAAATAGATGAAACGTCTCGATTCTCATTTGTGCGACTCACATATTCGATCGCGAGAAGCGTCCGTTTCCGTTTCTCCGAAAGACGCGAAAGTTCCGCTACAATTGAGGAAGAAGCACAAGGCAATTGTTTAACAATTTTTACAATGAATCGACGCTTCTAGAAGATGCGAGACCGAATGCGGGAGTCGCTACAGGATTGCGCACTGAAGATAAAGACATAAACAGCGGATCTTTATGCAGAATAAAAATATTCTACTTGAATTACAACAAACCGCAGTCAGATAATTTATTTTCCTTCTTAACCCTCTGGACTTGAGGCAATTTTAATTCCGAAATCAAGACATACCTTTCAACCTAGAAAATTTTTATTGAGTGTACCCTTTTTCACACTATCTTCATGAAACTGAACCTGTTTTCTCATACATTTGAATTTTTAGCGATTTATAGAATACAGAAGCATTTAATAATTCAAAAACTGTTCAAATTTTATTCTCGATGATTTTCTAAGTTCGGTGGATACGAATTTGATATAATACCTCATACAATACTTAAATGTTTAATAATTGATTAGATACCAACATATCTAGTAGCGTAAACAATATTTTAAATAATGGTAGCAATTTTTAGTGGTGCCTCTCACAGTCACCTCTCGAGTGCAAAGAGTTAATAGGTTTAACAGATCGAAAATAATATGTATAACAATATTTTGAAATTCTTCTACTGTTTTCGCTGTTCTAAATTACACCTGTTCACTGTTGCCATAAACGCATAAAATCCGCTGTCTAGACATAATTGTCTGAACGCTTCACCTACCAGGGATTATAAAAATCAAGGATTACTTTTTACAACAATGTCTAACAACATAGGGGAATAATTTCTCATTCCAGACGCAACAAAATGATTAAAAGGTTGAGACGAATGTGCTTGACAAGTAGGCAAAGCGTTAACAGAAAGTAGTACGATCATGCTCTCGTCGAGAATCGCGAGGAAATGAAAGACACACATAGACGTAAGTTGAAGTTGGTCCGATCTATTCGCACCAATTTACAAATATACAAATAAGTCGCGCTCGCAACAGAACATCATCGTTCCGATCGACAGACAGGAGGGTTGATCGCAGTCGTCGGGACGCGTGCAAACAGCCTTTCTTTCCCTATATGTCTCGTTTCTTACGGAGTACACACGAGAGTGAACAAGAACAAAAAAAAAACAAACAAGAAAAGATAAACGACGTAGAGGTCGAGCAAAGAAAAACACAGGATCGCCGAAATGAAAAACGATTCTCCTCGATCATAGGATACGGGGGTTCGTAACGCGTCACTCCTCTCTTCTCTATCCCTTCCTTTTTGTTTTTCTTCGCTCACAACCATACTTAACCAGCAGTCAGTCGTGTTCGTATCATAAAAAGTCAGTGACGCTTTGAAAAATCGACTAAAAAAACTATAAACTAAATTGCAACGTATAGTTGCAGCGTAATCGCGCCAATGATCTGTGGCAGGGTAGCGATTTATATCATATATATAAATATGGAGGCTCTCGTTTTCACCCATTCGTTCAACCATTCGCTCATCCTTTCACTCTCCATGGAGGATATTACCTTGAATTTGGTGTACATGTGTGTATGGTTTGTGGGTGATCGTTTGCATGTAACTGTGTGTGTGTATATCCGTCAAGAGATCGTGCTTACAGACGAGATACCGTCGACGAAAAATAAAAGAAAACTTAAAGAGATGTCGGCTTAAGCATCCGTGTAAACGTAAAAGGACTCTCTCTCTCTCCGCGGACACGCGCGGACAAATTGGGACAAATTTGGGAGCCAAAGGGCTGCCAATGGCAGATCAAAAACCCTTCCCCTTCTCCCTCGAAAGCTTCCATCTCCGGTCCATCAATTTCCCCCCCCCCCCCCCCCTCTCTCTCTCTCTCTCTATCTCTCCCTTTCTTTCAAACACTAGATAACTAGACGCGCGCGCGCGCGGGACAGAGATGTGGAACGTGCAGCAGTATTAAAATTGAAAAAAAAGATCAACTTTAAAAGGCCTATTTCTTTGTGAACATTTCATAGAAAAATTCATTTAAATATCTGCACAACGACGGACGTTATAAAACATTGTTTCGAACTTTAAACGCATTCACCTCAAAATCACATTTTTAAGAGAAAATCATCGGACGCGTTTCCGCGAATTTATTTACCACAATTTTTGCCTGAATTCATTCGAAGATGATTCTGATTCTGAGTACAGAAATCATTCGCAATATATCATCTTTCTTTTGAAACTATGTACATACGCCTGTCACAACTGCGCGCACCGTAACTTCAACAATTCTCGACATTCTGACAATTATTTTCTTTTTAGATAAGTCTATCTAAGATTAACTATAAAATGTGTTAAAATACATTCGCGGAAACGTATTAAAGTAACCAATACTGCTGCACCCTCTTTAAAGTATCACAACAAGATCGAAACGCTGTACAGATCACCTACTCGCACTCTCTGTTTTTCTCTAAGTACATATATAAGGGATCGTTTCTGTCGTCGGATGTGCTTGGCCACTGAAATAGTGGACTGAAACGTGTACGGGCACTCGCGGCACGTCAACACGGTACATTGCTATGGCTCGGGAGTGGCGTATACGCGATTTATGACCTTCGGACACGAGGATCTTATTCAACGATCATCCTCGCGTGGACCAGTCGTTTACACCGCTCCTTAATTACTCTTTTGCAAGACGAAAAACATATCTGCGCTGACTCGCCGATTCAACGGAGTAAAATTGAGACCGATGGTTGATTATCAACGCCTAGAACTACTTTGTGGACATCGAATGATTTTCGTTATTAGCCCCGAAGCTTATTGCAAGACTCGACGATCTTCTGGTAAAGTAAACAATTTCTGAAAGAGATGATTTGCGATTTTGAAAGAGAATTTTGTCCGGAGTCGATTTATCAGTGTAAAAACGCTTGAAATGCGAGGATAAAATGATGTTTAAATACGGCGTTGATCAATCAACGTTTTCGGCGTCCACTTTACTCGCCCCGGTCGGTTTTGTTACAAATCTGTTCTCTCGCGTTTCTAAGGCGTCCTCTCTCTCCGCTGAACATTTTTACTCTAGAATGAAAGATCTATGCACATCGACTAGCCTTTGTTTTTATCGTTCTCTCCGGTGTTTCTTATCGGTGAACGGCATTTATTTAACGAGACGCATCACCGCGTGCATTTCTCGGTTCGTTATCATCACTATCAGCTTAACGACAGCATATTTACTCCTTGGCAACTACTAATACACTTATGGCGATACATGCGTTTACTTTCGAACAGTAACTTTCTCGTACACCTACGCGTAATACAATGTCTAGTGGTAATATTTAGAGATAACGGACACGTTTAGAAAAATCGATTTCTCTCTCTCTCTCTCTCTCTCTCGCTCTGTCTCTCTCTTCTTTTTCTCTTGTTGTTCTTTTCTTCACTCGACGAAGAAACGAGAGGATGTTTTACGACGATTGAAAGGACAAGGATCCTCTCTCATTATTACGATCGTCGCGTTGTCTCCTAGTGTGTACGTGTGTGTCGCTAGAATTCCATCTAATTTCGAGACGCGAGGAAACGAGGATTGACGTTATCGATGATCAGTCTGCGAACGAACGAACGACGCGAATTCCCGCGCGGAGATTAAATCTAACTTATGTTTCCGGCGGCAGAGAGCGACGAACAAGAATTTGTAACAAAACGCCCAGAGGCTCGCGAGCCACGCTTTTACGCTTACTCGTTCAACGCTGAACGTACCGAGCGCTGAAAACGAATGCTGTACACATTGTTTTCTAAAAACGACGCCTTCGAATTTATTTACATTTGCCCGCGAAATCGGCAACAATCTATTTCCACACCTTCCCCGCACGCTCGAATCAAGAAACTCCCTGAACAATTTTGTGGTTGCAAGGAAAGACGCCGCATGTCACAATTTCAAAAAATTTGAGTTTACGCATTAATGCTGCGGTTGTCAGGAAGAACGCCGCACGTCATGTCACATACTTTCACATGACTATTTTTCTGGTAAATATATAATACAAATTGTTTCCTCGCAACCATAGATTGATGTATTTACCAGAAAAAGGTCAGGGAAACAAATTCGAAAGGTTCAGAAAAATAATGCAATTTAACCGATGTCCTATGTCAAAGCATTAGGGATCAAAACTTCAACCGGCAACCGCAGAATTTCCCACGGGAGTGTCTAGATCATTTCTGTGGTTGTCGGGAAGAACGCCGCATGTCACATACTTTCACTTTCGAGATATTGACGTTTAAAGTTTTGATCAGTAGTGCTTTGACATAGGACATCGGTTAAATTACATTGTTCTTTTGAGCYTTTCGAATTTATTTTCATGACTTTTCTTCTGGTAAAGGCGTAAATCCTATACTATAAAACTCAATTAATGCATAAACTCAAGTTTCTTGAAAYCGTGACATGCAGCGTTCTTTCTAACAACCACAGATTTGTATAACGGTGAAATAAAAGAGTCCGGAACCGGTTGAACGACCCGCGGTGGTATGTTTAGCGTTAATCGGTCATAAGACGAGATCCTTTTTCCCTCTTCGGCAACGTCGGGTTTCGCGCGCACCTTAAGTATCTCTTGATCGCTCGAGTGCGCTTCGAGAACATCCTACACGGATCTCTATCCTATATAATAATAATATATATATCACTGCGCAACGCTGTTGTCTCGGTTGACCTCGTGGTACCGGAAGTCTCCTCGACGTGGTTCCTCGCGAAAAAAAAGACACTGCACCACGTATTTTTTTCACAGTTCTCGCGAATATATTTCTATCTACTCCTCCCCTGTTCGAACGTGTCTTTTCACGTTATTCCGAACAGGTTTTCTGCCTCGTTTCAGACGGTATCGAAAATCTGCTCTTAACGTCGACGATCAATTACAGGCGTGCTTTGGTTCTCTGTTTTTCTGTGTTTCTTTTCGCTCGTTCGCACTCTCGCGGTGCTCGAGGAAACGAATAAAAAGAGGATGCTCTTTCACACTCTCTTTCACTCTCTCTCTTTCTCTCTCTCTCTTTCTCTCTACTCGAAAATTCCTCGAATGTCTCGGCTTGTTTTTTTTTTTCTCTTGGTAGAACACGGATGAACGGTATCGGTCTTGTTATATCATATGTATAGTTTCTCACGACCTACGCCCTAGGAGATTTGTTCGCGGCGGACATTTCTATCTACGGACAAGTAACTCTTACGTGCTTCTTCACTCTCGATATGTTATGTGAAAACGGAGCTTGGACTCACCGGCATATACCACGCTTTTCCGACGACTCGTCGCGAAAGGCATGAAACTGAAATCAACTTCCCGGGTTTCTATTTTTCTTTACTCAATTCACATTTGTTCGTTCACCGATTTATTCAACCCTGCACGCTCCTCAGGGTTCAAACTCGCCGATTTTCTCAATTTTCCATAGGTAGTCTTAATCGTCTGATTTATTTCTATTCATTTTGTAACGATGTACTCTCTCCGTGCCTCGCAAGTTGTCTCCTGGCAAGAATTCGAAAGGAGTGCGGCAGCAATCCGTCCGATTGGATTCCACTCGCACTTTCGATTATAGCCGAATTATTGGCTAAAGCGTGTGACTATTGAGGGACAACTGTCTCGAGGGACAATTGTCTCGAGGGACAACTTGCGAAACACGGAAAGTACTACAGTTTTCCCTCGCATAGTGTTACTACCTCAGAAAGCGTAAAGGTAGAGGTACTACGTTTATGAAGTTTGCCGAACATGAGGGGACAACGAGGGACCGAAGGTCAATGCAACTAGGAAAGCTTTTTATTTTTCATTCTTTCTAACAGAACTTTTACCAACGTATTTGTGAGATTTTTCGAATTAAAAAGAGTCTAAATACCGGCATAATTTCGACCATATTTACCGATTTAAAGTGTGATCATAGCTCGCTATGATATAGGTAAATATGATTGAAACTCTGTCGGGTTTAGTCTCATTTTTAACCAGGAAATCTCACAAATATGTTAGCAAAAGTTCCGGAAATAAAGAATAAAAAATAAAAAAGTAACACCATCCGTAGAGACGAAAGTGACACTATGCGAGGGAAGACTGTACTTCTTGAATCAATCTTGTATTTTTCACCCTTCGTGCAACTGTTCCCGAGAAGCGCACAAAGTCTAATTAATCTTCGACTAATTTCCGTGTACGTTCTCTGCGGACATTCTCCCCGAGAACTTTAACGGGACTGTTCATGTAAGCATTATAGCACGTTGCGCTCATGAAGACTTAGGAAGTTTACAGAGTCTGTAAACGTTCCTTCCTGGAACATCTTGTTGCTGGAGTTGTTGCTCAGTTCAAGACCAACAAAATGTTGACTTTCGGGGTTGAGGGGAGAGGGTTTGTTATAGAGGAGTCCGTAGCACGAGCGACAATTAGCAACAAAAAGTTCCGTGGTGTTTCCTTTGGTGGATACACAGCTTTATTAAATAATATACAATTAAGTGAAACGCGTCGCGTACCCGACGCAGGATATAGCGGCTCCGTAGCAAAATATTTGTTCATACATTATGTACAAGTGCGGTGTCTTCATGAACGTATTGCTTGCGCAAGGTGTTCCGTAAACTTCGCGACCATAGTGCAGTCCTCTGCATTTCCAGTATAAAAATAAGAAAAAGATAACGCATTTATCAAAAAGCGATAACGAAATCCTCCGTGATTTCAGAGTGACTCTTTGTCCTGGTCATAGTTATCATTTACTGTTTATCTAACACTTTGACGACCGCTGTAGAGCGTACATCTTGCTAGCCATGTTACCAACTAGCATCACAATACAGTTCATTCTGAATATCCCTCGATAATTATAATAATTGTGCGAAAAGCGCCGTACGCAAACGATCAGCGGCGATCAAAGCGTTAACATTAATCACTTTCTAGGTCCTACGCAAAATCGGACGCAAAATCGCCGCGGAATTTCCGGACACTTTGGATAGAGCGAGCGGCAGGCAGTGTGAGGCACAAAAGAAGTCGTGAAAGGTAAAACGAATTCGCTAAAATTATGATCAACGCGATTATCAAGATCACATCTATAGCGTTAATACTGTTGCACATTCGCTTCCTGCGGCTCGTGTACAATTCAAAACATGACAGAAACGAAGGGAAATAATGAAGGACAAACAAAGCAGATAATCAGAGAAATTCGACGGTAACGAAACATTCATTATTCATTAGTATGGACCTGTTCTTTCAGTTTCATACCTTTCCAGCTGGATCGGACAGGGCAAGCGTGTTTCGGACCTCGACAGAAGCGGAAGTTTCAGTGAAATGAGATCTCGGCTTTGACTCGACGATCAATCTACCGGGCGTCCGAGCGACTCGGCCTTAATTTCTTATAAAAATCACTTTCGTCGAAGTGCTATTCGTGTCGCAGTTCGCGCGCGGATGTCTCTTCGATTTATTCGTTTATTCAGCCCTTAACTGCCTGAGAGGATTCTTGCAAAGTATTTTTACATAGAACAATGTTTCTATTTTCTAGCGAAGTTGGTATGCCTATTAACCCTTATGTAGCCAACCGAAATCTATAGATTATTTAACCACTTGTCTTACAATATCGTGTCTAACAGATTCTGATAAAAATGTGTGTATGTTATTAACTTCCTTGAAACCGAAATAAAATTCCATTTTGGTTTTGTTAATGTACAGCTATTTGAGAACGTAATAGGCATACAATAGATATAAATTTTCTCCTTTTTTAGAAAGTTATGATCTACAGAAAAGTTCTACTCACCGAAACCGTAAAATAAATCGTAAGGCAAGAGGTTAAAACCTTTTGTGTTTAATATATTTGCACAAATTCTCATTTTAAGACTACGAATTAATATACATATTAGCGAGCAAAGAATGCACATTCAGAGAAATTTGTAATATTTCTAGAAGAGCATTAACAAGTTATTGAAAGAAATGCAGAAAATTGGGTACCCGGTTGGCTACACAATGGTTAAGAATAAAATTACCATTGGTGTAAATAATTTTACAAACTATCCGAGAGTCGTTTAAGGCAGTCGAGGATCGATTAAATTGCCATAACACCTCAAGCTCCTGGACTCCAGGCGATCGTTCAAATAAAACCTCTGAAATATATCGCTCTGATCCGTCCGGTAGTTTGAGATACGTCGATACAAGTATCGCAACACACTAGCAGTCGCAGCAATCGGCTATTTAATCATTAGCTGATCGCCAAGCCGGCGTTAACATGATTCAACAATGAGTGTGTATGTGTGTGTTGTGTTTGTGTGTGTGTGTGTGTGTCGTAGGCACGAACGCGTTCTTTCACCATCGGCACGTCAATTCCTTTAACGTTAGTTTCTTCTCTGTTTCTTTATTTTCTTCGTTACGCGCAGCTAGGTGCTCGGGTGGACACCGAAATTTGCCGGGTAATATATATATTATGTATATATATATATATATGTGTGTATTTATATATATAATATGTATATATGTATACTGAACTTTACCGAGGCCCTTGAACTCGAGGGCCCACGGGGTCGTCCTCAGTCAACGGTGGACACGAGAGAGTTTTATAATACGTTGAGAAATGAGTGTAGAGTTTAATAACACATCGACGTCGTGAATCGGCGACGATGATGTTGATCCAACAAACGATGATGGTGTTGTGTATATTCGTGGACACGAGATGACAATGAGAATCATATTTACGAATAATAATAATAATAATAATAAAATAATAATAAAATAATAATACAATAAATTGTGAAATTAAAGGATAATCAAATTGTAATGAGACATTGTAAATCGTAAAAGGAGAGACAAAAAGGAAGAGAGGAGCAAAAAAAAAATAGTTAATCGTGATAATAATCATGATAATAATAGTAGTAATAATAGCAGTAATAATGATGGCTGTGTGGTGGTGGTTGGATTCGATTGCGGCGTTGTTTGCGATGTGTCATCGTGGCCCGCGACGACGAATCACGAAGAGTCGATCGATTTCCGGTCTTCTTCGACAGTATCCGCCATTTCGGTGAACCGACGAACCTCCGGCGAAGATTCGGCTCGTTGATCCGCAAAGCCTCGACGACGTCCCGATCCTCGCAGACTCGCACCGCACTGTTACACGCGCACTGTACTGCCCCCCCAAGATCGACGACAACAGACAGTCACTTTTGCCTTCCACTTTTCTTCTTCTTCCGCTTGAAGAAGCAACAGCATCTGTAAAAAAAACCAACACTAATAGGACTTAGAGTCGTCTTCTTTCGTACGTCTTACGCTAGGACACCAACATGCAGCACGACAACGGGACGCAGGGGAGCACGCATTCCAAAAAAGCTTGGTTTTTTTCTCTTTTCTTTCGGTTTTTGGTTTAGTTTCTGTTCTCTGGATAGAGTGACGGCTACAGGCGGTGTGTCCAGACACGGAGGCGTGTGTCGAAGAGTAGTATAAGAGCAGAAGTAGTTGAAGTGGGAGCTGTTGTCCTGGCTAAGGAACACTACTTGGAAGGATAGACGATGGTTTAGCTCATTGACGTTTAGCTAAAGATGAACAGGGTTTAACTAGCAGATTTAATGTAAATTTATAAGAATTTATAATATGATGGTGTTAATGTGAATGAAGATGTACCAGTTCAGGTCACGTGAGGGAGCCTGATTGTTTTGACGACACAAATGTTTGTGTGAAAGTTCCTCATTCTATGTCCCAAAGAAAAACAGATATGCCCAATTTGATTTTAGTGTTTCTTTTTTTAATACGATATAACAAGTTTTATCGACGAAATTATTTTATTGAAATAATAGGAATACTTAATGAATTTAACATTAAACCTGCCGAACGTTACCGATCGTACAACATTGTACGTGAGTAGAGAAGTAACCCTTTACACTCGGAGCTATTTTAACTCGAAAATTATACATTTCTGCCGACCTAGAATAATTCGATTCTATACGATTTTTTTTTATAGATTTTTATAGAAAAAAATTGATATGACACCTCATATAATACTTAAACGTTTACTGATTGATTAGATACCAACTTCTTTAATAATGTAAACAATATGTTGAATAATGGTACAGCAATTTAGCACTCGAGTGTTAAGGGTTAAAAAAGAAACGTCTTCTCGACATCAAAGATGTCTGTTTCAAAATGTTCATACTCTTTCTTTTCTTTCGCCACGCACACAAAACAAAAATCGTTCTTTAATCTTCGAGAATCGGTATCGTTTTTATTTTTTTTTTTGGATCACTGGTGAAGCTTAGGGTACTTCGTTCGAATGTTAGACCGAAGGAATCTCTGTAATGGCCACTTGTGCTCAGCTAGTAAACCAAGTTCAGGAATCGGTTTGGAATGATCGGTGGACGTAGGAGTGCGTGAACTTCGGCGTAGAAACTTTCCGCATCCACGACAACGCTTTTTGTTTGTAGACAAAGATTTGATTCTGAAATAGGATAGATAGGAGATTTAACATGTATCATGCAGAAGGTATGAATTACAAGTAGAAAAACCCAGCTACAAGAAAGAATTTGCTAGGTTTTCATTGCAATTGTGTGTGGAGAATATTGTTTGTTCAAGGTCGAGAGTCCTTTTTCTTATGGGCGTGGTGTAATGAAGCGGTGGGCGGTTGATCTGCGGTGAGAGCCACGCCCAGTGACCTTGAACAGACGATATTCTCCGCTACCGATGTTATAGGATCACTGCTACCTTTCTACCATGTTAATTACACTATTCAAATGGTCGTTAATATTCATTTATGGACAGAACCCAGAGGCATGCGAATTAATGCGTGTCAACACTTTGGCTGGAGGAAGTTTTCTATGAATATGATGTATTCAAAAGGCGCTTGATCATTTTATTCTAAATAACAATCTCGAAAGAACTGACTAGATTATTAGATTTGTGAATGAAATTGCTGTTGATCGATTTATTTAAAAGAATTGTTGATTTCTATTATTTGGACAGACGTTATACAGGCATTAATTCATGATTTAAGAGGGTGGACTCGTTTCTAGAATTGCATAGACGGGGTTTTTCAGTAGTCAAAATTGCTAGATAAAAGATCAATCTAGGCCGCAATCGTCCTCAAAAGTCCTATTTTTATGTTTATGAGAAGTTATTTGCATTATTGGGCAGCATGTAGCTGTCGCAGCTTTATGCAAATTACGCCTAAACGTAAAAATGGGACTTTTGAGGACGATTGCGCTTTTGACTACTGAAAAAATCCATCTTTGCATTATCGAGAAATGAGAAGGCACATCCCGGACCCTTGCAATCCTGGAAAAACGAGTCTACTCCCTTAATGAAACATTGAAACGGTTAATTGAGAATGAGATGTAGCAGAGTACTCTTAGGAAGATTCAAGTATTGTCAATCTAGTGCGTGAGATCTACAGCCGATCTGGCCGGTCGATTAACAAATGATCAAATTGATTAATACTAACTTGGTTTCGTCGACCATGTCCACCTCTTGCGGCGCTGTGATTGGTGTATTCGAGTGTCCTGCTGTTGGATCGTCGTTCGCCAACTCTCCGTTCGTCGAGGACACCACCTAAATATACAACAAGAACAATCGTGAGAATGATTTTCATGAGTCTTGCCACACAATCGATCGCATAAACAAAGAAAACAGAGAGAGAGAGAGAGAGAGAGAGAGAGAAAGAGAGAGAGAGAAAAGTATGGTATAATACATACATAATGTATAAAAATTACTGGAAAAAACGTGACGACCAATGGGATACTCTGTACACCGTGAGCCGAAAAACGATCTATGTGGAGAACAAGGATCTAGCTACACACGTGATAACACAACGAGTACACGAGTATTTACGTGGAAGGATGTAACACAGAATACAAAGAGTTCTCTAAGTCGCAAGGAACAAGATAATAAATTTTACGTGAAAACAAGCGGCACTTTATATTCATGAGACGTTCTCAATACAAACAAAGTGAAACTCTAAGACGTGATATAACTAATTTAACTCGGTTAATAAGTCGCTCTCGGACGCCGCGTCGGCAGAGAAGAAAAACATCGAAACGAAAGAAACGCGCGGAGAGAAACGCCGCGCGAGAGAGCGAAGGCGATTCTCTTACTGGCGTTCACCGATTTTCCTTTTCGCGTTATTTCGTCTCTTTCGATTTTTTGCTGGAAAACGCGCGTGTCGGGCGGTCGGGATTAGTGGCGGTAAACAAACGACTGTGAGACGATCAACGATACAAAGTCAACATGCTGCAACAAACCAACTCTCGCAACCTCTAAACTGACCATAATCCATTGGCGCTTCGCCTAGAAATAGAGCGAACAGTCAACAAACTATCCGGGCGCTCGTGCGCGTCGTTCTCCTGGTCGAGACAGAGGAGGATTTTTGGGAGAACGAGAGTGAAAATTCGGGGGGAAGAGCGTCCTGTAACTCGTCCTTGACTATTTCTTCGGTTTTGTACTCGTTAAAAAACAATTTCGAAAGAAAAAGTTCGGTGGCGATCGAGGCGAGAGGATAGTTCGAGATTTTTGTCACGAAAGAGAAATATGAACTGTGAACATAAAAAAATGTTCACAGTGCTGTTGTTACAGCAAAAGTACAGATTAAATCATAATCAAAAATGTTTCGTGAAAAACGTTTCATGATTAATAATTAATACAGCAATCACGAACATCGATTACAACGACTTCTGATTCCTTCCTCATTCGTTAATCAAATCCCCAGGCTTAATCGTTATTTTCAATCATTAATCAGATTACGTTTCGTCCAATTCTAGCACAATGTAGCACTATGCGCTGTCCCTCCACTATGTTCTACAAAAATGTTAAAGTAGGGGAAGCTATATTCCCCTCTCGTGACAAGAGAATCTACAGCACAGGATGCACGAAGACGCTTAGAAGTGTTCCACAGTGGTGCGATTTCTCGAATCAGAATATTCAATTGTTTTCTCATAGATTAACGCTCCAGTCTTTCAGGAGCAATTGTAAAAAAAGAAAGACATTACTTTAGAACAGAGCCGGGCAAAACTTTTTCCCCGCTTCCAACTTCTTCCCCACTCTTTACACCTACCTCGACTTTATCTCCGGAGCCAGGAGAGATTTTTTCGTAAGTCCGAATGGTGGGAGACGCTGGTGGGCACTGAAACGTGGGGAAAGAAGCGGTGCGGTGTGCGGTGTGCGGCTCGCGGGCCGCCAGTTGCCCGGTTCTGCTTTAGAATCTAACCCTTGGCACTCGAGTGGTGACTCGGAGTCATTGTTTACATTATTAAATATATTAGGATCTAACCAATTACTAAACATTTAAGTATTGTACGAGGTACTATGGGTGAACCAGGAATCGTGACCAGTAGAGATTACTCTGTTATTAGATCATCAGGTATAGCATGGTTTCAAGAAAGCTTCCACGTGATTATAGCAAATTTTTTGTAAAGAAAAATTAAAAAAGCCATTTTTAGTAATTTTTTTTGCAATTTTTTTCATGTTATGATACTTACCGAATTCGCAATGAAATCCTCTAACAAATAGACGTAAAAAAATTATAGGGGCATTTGCAAAAAAAAAATTGAAGGTGACCTTGAGAAATCATGAAAAAACAGAGGTGACGAAAAATTTGCTATAATCACGTGAAAGCTCTCTTGAAACCGTGCTATACCCGATAAGAACATTTTCGATCGGACTGCTAATAACAGAGTAATCTCTACTGGTCACGATTCGTGGTTCACCCTGTAGAATGAAATTATTCTAGATCGGAAGAAATGTTTAATTTTCCAATTTTGGTATAGCTCCGAGTGCAAAGGGCTAAATAAAGCTTGTGAAGCCACTGTGCAACTCTTTGGAGAGGTTCCAGCCGAACAACCGGAAGAATCGTCGACTTTGCCGTTCTCCAAGTTTCTGTTTAAGAGAAGCGGATCCAACGCGACACGAACATATTAGAAACAGAAAACTGTGTAACGAGGGAAAGAAAGGAGAACGGACAAACGGACGGACACGGTATAAGGGATCCCGAGGTGTCCACTCACCTGTACTGAACCGTGCCTATCAGCGGGTGTCAACGTACCACCGGCTCCTGATTGCTTCACTGTATCTGGCCACGTGGTTCCCACCCCCTTACCGCCCCCGCCTCCCACCCCTGGTGCTGTCACATCCTAAAGGAACAAGCACGAGAATGTTGCGAAAATTTTCAAACCCGTTAGCGAATTACAAAACAGGATTATATATAATAATATAAACAGATGAAAAAAAAGTGGTGGCACCTTTTCAGAACTTGAGCACCACGTGAATACTGTCGATCGCGAATCGTGTGTTCGTTGAACTTTCCATATTTTGCTGTTCGATGCGGATGGATACGTTTCGACGCGTTTTTTCTTTACTTTCTACGTTCTTGATACGTGTGCGATACCAATAGCATGATAGTATTTAAGTAGATGAGTCTAGGTCTGAGTAACTACGGCACTAACTACTGTACGATATATTGTATGCAGTTGTGTGATTGATACTGGTGGATACTGCCAACTGGGGGAATACTTGATTACTGCTTCTTCTACGACGATTCTTCGTACACGCGCACAACGAAATTCGGTACCTCCGTTTTTTAATCGTGTTTTGTACTCGACTTACGGCGGCTTCCGCGGAAGTCTAAAAGGTTATTAACACGATCTGCTTTGTATATACTATACATACGTATACATATACTCATTGGAAAGGAAATTTCAAAAAAGCTAACTATGTTCATGGAAAATTGATTAGCGAAATTGACAAGCAAACACTTATCTTCGTTTCTGTCACATATGTACCGATAGAGCTTCCCGTTCTAGCAATTAAAAAATGAATTTCACAGGTTGGAATTAATTTTCTGATTCGCTTCTAAGAATCCGCGTGGAACGAATCCGCGTAAGTCGAGGACTTACTGTACTGATTTTTTATGGACAAGAAAAATGTAGTATTTCTTGTCCTTTCTAAATTATATTCGCAATCATAAGGCAGAGGTTCGATGAAAATCGCAAACAAGAAGATGAATCATGCACGAAGAACCGTTGGCCAGCGATTTACGAAAATCAGTGTGGCTTACATAGTTGCCCTGCATTTCGATGTGAACCTCATCCAACATGAGGACAACATCCTCCTCAAAATCATCGCATTCCTACACACCGGAGATTCCCGTGATTCGCAAAGGAACAAGAATCGTTTATTGTATCTGTCTCTCTGTGTATTTCTCGCGCGAACGGAAACGCAAACGATCGACTTTTCAAAATATCGTCGAAAACACTTTTCCCGTACCCGGATTGGTTATATCAGTCTTCAAATCTCGAACGAACAATATATATACTTTACACAAGAACGATACTAAAAAACAGAAACAGAAAAAGATTGATAAAAAAAAAGAAACAATAAAATGTAAAAAAAGAACGGTGAACAAACGTCTTTGTGTGTTTTGCCGGTTACGTGTGTACGTTCATGCGGTTATTCGATCAGTAATTATTCAATGAAATAAAAAAGCTTCACACATCCATGCTCTGTTCAAGAGAAAAAAGAACAAAACTTCGTAACGAGTGTATAGGTGGAAAAATGAGGAAGAAAAGTTCAGGATCGCATACCTTGTACGGATGCCGATCGCGATTCGGCGACACAATGATCTCCTGTCCGGTCTGCAATGATCCAACAGGCGTCGACTGGAAATCAGAAAAGAGGAAAGAATCGTTATAGTGAGACGATCATCGTGTACGCAGATGGGGACGGCTACTGCTTTCTCTTTCTACACGTACATATACATGATCAACATCGTTATAACATACTTGGAACCAACGAATGAAACGATACTGTCGCCGATGTTACGTGTTCGACAGTGATTTATAGTTCGGGGAAGACTGCTCTTCGAAACTGCATGGGGTATTAAGAATCTATGGTCCTGTTGGCGATCGGGGCGAAGGATTTAACGTGACATGGATTTTCGTAATCTTACACGGTATCGTACGATTAATGCTATCTCTCTGCGAAAAGACACCATCCAATTAAGTCCATCGAATTGGAGAATGATCAGGCACCTAAGTTCTCTGTAGTCTCCAAGCGCGAATCAAGCGTTTCTCAAAGAAGATGGACAGGGTGGACGTGTTCAGGAAATGATTTTTCTACTAGAGATCCCTATTTCGCGTGTATTGAACTTTTAATTACTTGCATATAGTGCGTACAATCTGAAAACTTTAAATCTAGCGTTTCAAGCATGAACAAAGGTGTGGACTACACTAGCAAATATTTATTTGGCATTAACGTAGTTATTTTATTGAACAAAAATATATTTATGCTGGAGTAGAAAAATATATTTATGTTACGTAGAAAGTAGAGTGCGAGTAACTGAAGGTTAAATACACGCGTTCAAAACCACGGCCTCTATTTTGTGCTCGGACGTCCGTGTTTCAGCGACCAGCAATATTTGTTATTACTCGGTTGTCAGTTACAGATAATCTTCAGAGAATTTCGAATACTTCTGTGGTGATATTTATATTCATATTTTACAGGAAAACACGTTGCCTTTAAATGTAGAATAAACGTCCTTAAAATAATTAGTCTTAACACTACCGAATAACGCAAAGAACTCTTTGAGAATGAACGTATACTATTTCATTAATTTTCTCTGCGTTTTATTTTCGTTGAGTCTGTGCAATTCTACCGTTAATTGAAATGGCTGACTAGATTTTTGCAGAGGTCCACGACAAGGAGAAGATTCAAGAAAGAAGAGGAAACGGAAGTAGGGTTGGAAGTTCTTCGATACAGCTCGGAGATTGCAATGCTGGACGAGACAAAGGCTCGAAAACTCCCGGAATCGTCCGATGCGGTTTACTGTTTTGCAAAGCAGGGTTACGCATGATCGCAGGGAGTTAGGCGCGAATTTCGGTCCCATTCGATCGCTGTCGATGGAAAAGCAACGCAGTGGCTCGCTGAAACGTGACCCACCTTGTCGGATTTCGTTTTCCCAATGTGAGAGGGAGGCGCGTTCCGCAGCTGTCTAAGTTGATCGAAGTTGGATGGCTAGAGATATATTGGGGGCAGCATGCAAACGTTAAAAATCAGTGAAATACGGTTTTTACCGGGGCGAGACGCAGAGGGGAAACGCCGGAGGAACACCCAGGGCGACTTTACTTACCCCGAAGAGACGATACCTCGGTGTTTTTTATTCTGTTTTTTTGTCGATAACGGTGCAAAACCATACAGAGATTCAAAGAGGACTAACTCGGTGAACTGTGCTGATGCTGGGGACGACGAACTATTCCTTTAGAACCCGACTCGCTTTTACAAATAATTAGTGTAATCAAATATAAAATGATAAAGACATTAGAAGAATTTAATGATATAGTTATATTGTTTTTAAAAGGGGAAACGCATTTACATTTAACTTCTGTTTCTATTTCTACTTTGGCGAGTAGCAATTTGCGATTTCTTTCCTTGTCACAGTTTAGAAGGTATTTTTAGTAAGCTGAGAGAATTAAAATAGATTTTCCGACTGTACCAATGTCTTTCAGTATTCGAAGAAACTGGTAAACATGGTAACTAACTGTTCTTTCTTCTACATTTTCATTAGAAGGCGTTTTTAACAGGAAGAAAGATTTAGTATAGATTTTCCGGTCGTATTAATGTCTCGCAATATTCGAAGAAGCTGTAAACATTTTTAGCACAACAAAAGTTCAAGACAGTTCCTTCGGCAGTAGCAACGCCTCTCAATATATAAAGAAGCTATAAACGCAGTAACTAGCAATTCTCTCCTGCACGTTTTCATTAAAAGGCATTCGTACTCTGAACAAAGATTCAAAATAGACTCCATCAACCGGCATTAACATCTTCAATATTCGAAGCAGCCGCCGTTACGAAAATACTCAAACGATACGAAAAGCTATTAAGACCGTCTCGAAGGAATAGCTTCGCTTTAGACTTCTCCGTATCTCTAAAGATTGAAATCGTGTCGGTCTAAAACGAGTTCTGTCCCCATCATCTGCTACTTCAAAAATGAATCGCCTAACAATTTCCAATGAGTCTGCTTTCCAGGATCAGCACAGTCCTCCAAGCAGATCAGTTCGACACAGAAAGAGAATGGTAATATCGTTGTTAATCTTTTCTCCTTAGAAAATAATCTTAGTTCAGACAGATCAATTCTTTAGATATCGACTCTTGCGATTCGTTCCCGGATACGAGCAGCATCACGACAATTCTTTCTTCGGTTCTTGCATGCTTTTTGCAGAGGGGATGGTTTATTTAAGGGGTTCGGTGTGTAATCAAAAAAGTGGTAAGATAGTGAGACTATTGAATGGGGGTGTGTTGGTTCTTGGGGAGGGAGGTTCTGGTTCACTTGACAATCGGGTCACGCACCATCGTCTTGCCGGTCCAGTCGAACTCGCCGTCACTGACGAAACCCCGTTTCTCGTAGAGGTCCTGGAACAGGTTCCTCAGGTACTCGTAGTCGGGCGTCTCGAAGAAGTCAAGTCTGCGGACGTATCGCAGGTATTTCGCCATTTCCTCGGGATGCCCGTCGCAGAGGACCTCGATCGGCGTGTTCCGCTTCGTCTCGCCGATCTTCTGATACCGCTCCTTCAGCGTGTCCGCCTTCAGACCCTGCCAGGGCAGGCTGCCCCGCAGGAAGTACATGAACATGTGCCCCAACGCTTCCAGGTCGTCTCTTCTGCTCTGCTCTGATTACCGGAAAAAGAAGAATTCGCAGTCAGTACTACAGTCATCTTTCTTTCTCTCTCTTGTTCACTCTCTCTCTCTTTGTCTCTCTTTCTAGGTTTTATGCTTTGGCGTTCTCGCGTGGGCGACCCTGCAGAACTTCTACCACTGTGTTTACCAGTATCCAAGTACTTTCAGATGAAGAGCACACTAACGCTGCGATAATTAGACTGATGACTTTACGCGCTTGGGAGAAAAACGAGCACATCGAATATATACTAAACAATGAAGCTGTTTAAGATACTATATTATTTTCTCCTTATATTAGCGAGAAACTAAAGATTGGCAATAAAACATTAAACATTTTTTTTTGCCAATGACAGTACTCGATATCGATCGAATGTGTTCTGTTGTCATTAGGTTCCACTAGTCTGACGAATCCCTAGTCATTCCGTGTAATTACTCGAGTGAATAGATCCGGACAAACGGTCATTAAATCAGCCAATTAAATCCTGTAATCAGATAGACAGTCGATGAAAAGATTTCTGTGTCGGAACGGGACTGATTCAATTACATTGCTGTCTTGCAGGAACATGTATACATTAACGCGAGGCTCTAATTGTTTCGATGAGTAGCAGATAGCATAGACATTTCCAATGGCGATCCTTTTTGCTGTTTACCGAGTAAAGACATTAGGGTATCGGATAATCGAGGTTGAGGATAAGCAGAATGTTAAACCGAAAGGTTCCTATTCAAAATTGTTAAATAAATTTAAATGAATGCCTCATGTATTAATAAAAAGACAACGCAAATTTTTCGTTTCCAATTCTAGAAAATGCTAAGAAACTGCGATACACCAGAGGATAATAAAATAATGATTTTATTGTGCTACGGCATAAAAACAAAATGAATAAATCTGTTATCAGAAATTTCTTGTGTCAAAAACTTCGAATTAAAACTTCGTTAATATTTCTTTTGCTTTCGAACAAAATCGTTCAGAAAAATTTGACGATACAGAAGAAAGGTTGATAATCGATCGTTTATCAGAAATAATGCAAAATAAATAACAAAATTAATAAAAACTTCCAAGTCGTCACTAAATATCCGGTAAGTGGTACCTTTACCTTACTTGTAACTATGTTTAAGTATAAGGATTCGGCTTTGTAATCATAAGTACTAACTCTTGTGGTCGCTAATCACTTAGATGTTGATGCGTCCTGTATAAATAAATAAATTAGAAAAAGAAAAATCGTTAAATATTCCGCGCGACACGTGGGAACGAGGCCCGTTCGAGCACGTGGACTGCATTTTCGCATGTGCGGTCACGCGTGGAATTTTTCCGCCCTTGATCGAGCGGCGTTAAGACACCAGTCTAATAGACCCCCACGATGTTTCTCGTTTTTGTTCGTTCTGTTGGCGCAATAATTCGCTCGCGATTGAATTACCAGGAGAGGAAAGACTATAGCCGGACGGTGAATTGCGGACTCGACGGATTTAGCGTGCTGCCTGCTCTCTCGCTAGCAACTTTCTCCGACGCCGCGCCGTAGATCACTGATCTAGAGAATTTCCGCGGCTCGTCTAACATCGACTCGATCCAAAACGAGAGCTCGATTGTTCTCGGGTAGACTGCGGATCGTTATGCAAAATAAAAATGTTCTACATTGATTGTAAGCAGCAGGAGTAAAATAAAAATTGATTTCATCCCTTAACGACTTTGTTACACTAAAAACAACATCACGATATCTTTAAATTTTTTCTAATCTTTTACTGTTTTTTATTTCACCCAAACAATTTCTTCATAAATGCATGAAGATCCGTAGTCTAGTACTCGGGGATCGAAAGATTCTGTTCAAGTACAAGAAAAATGTTCTTATGTTACAGCAAATGAAACAAGATCGAATTTTTTGTGGAACAAATGCTGTCTATTTCGATCCCCGATTATATTCGCGTTTTCTAATTGACGTCGTCGTTTGCACGCATGATGGACTAGTTATCCAGGGTAAGTATCATCTAGATTCTTATCAAGGTGTTGTACAGAGCCTCGTTGATAGGCAACGTGAAAGGTGACTACCTTTTCCAAGGTGCGTGTTGATGCTCATGTAACGCGCCGTCCCCGTCAGGCTTTTGTGTTCCCGATAGGGTATGTGCTTGTTCGTCTCCAGGTCTATGTACTCTTTGGCCAGTCCGAAGTCGATGATGTGGACGATTTTCTCCCGTTTGGTTGTGCACCGTCCGATCAGGAAGTTCTCCGGCTTGATGTCCCGGTAGATCAGGTGTCGACTGTGAACGTACTCTATCCTATGGAGCTGCGCAGATAGGTTCGATCGATCAATCATTAAGTCTCCTTCAATCTATGTGATCTGGACTAATCTAAACTACATTAACCCTTTGCACTCGAAACTATTTTCATTCCAACATCAATTTCTTTCAATCTAGAACATTTTCAGATGTAATTGAACCTGTTTAATCATGCAACACTTGAATTTCGAAGAACTTATTAGTAGACAGCGGGTTTTATGCGTTTAGGGCAACGATGAGTAGGTGTAATTGAAAACAGATATATCATTTTCAATCTATTAAACATATTTTATAATAGAGTTTCTTACCATTCGCGCAGAAAATTTTTCTTTTTCCATAAAGATCCGCTGTCTACTTATTAGAATATAGGCGAATTTAATAGTATAAAAACTGTTTTGAATAATGGAAATTAAATCGAATATTTCGAGAGTTTTGAAAAAAGACCATCCACCAGATCTCCTTTGAACGTGATCCATGAAAATGTTAAGAGTGGAATTATGATTGTACAGCGAACGAAACGCGAGATTCGAACGAATTTAGATGACGAATGCAATCGGCGAGCGTGGAATCACGAGCATTGTTCATTATGTATTGTGTTCGTCGTTTTGCAAAACGCAGCCGTACTCGGTTTGTTGAAGAGCGCCGAGGAGATTAGCGATCATTTAAATTCGAATTTAGAATCCAGAGAAATCCTATCGAGTTTCGCGGATTAATTGGTTAACTATCAATTCCGACGATCGTTTCGGTGTCGAAGGCTTCCTTTGTGGTCAAAGCGATTGACGCTTGTGTCTGAGCGCAGTCGACACGGTTCCCTTGGTCACCGGAAACGCTGTCCACGGTCAAACTGACGCTTTAAACTCTCCGCACGGACAATCTCGTAGATCCTTGCTTGCGCATAGATCGTTTACATAGATTTCGAACGAGTCCATAAATCTCTTAGCAATTCGAACCGATTTCTCGAAAGATCCAAAGTCTGAATCTTGGCGGAGTTTTTGGTAAATCTGGGTCGAGACAGACCCAAGTAGCGCAGAGGAAGGATCAATAGTACTCACCAGTTGTGTGGCGATGTTCAGAACGGTCTTCAGCGTAAACCTCCTCCCGCAGAGGTCGAACAGGTCCTCCAAACTCGGGCCAAGCAGCTCCATCACCAAGGCGTTGAACTTCCCACATGGGCCGAAGTAATATACTTCCGGAATACCCTCTGAGAGCAATTCACGAAATAATAAACGAGTCAAAACGCTGAGTCGATGCAGAACTCGCGAATGATTTAATTGTTTGCGCTCTGAAAGCGGAAGCGAGCGATAGTTTCGAAATGGACTTGAATCGTTGCAAGGAAAGTGCATTGAAAAGATACTTTGCTTCTGTGTTAAGTTATGAAATCTCTGTACTTCAAATTTCTGTATCGAATCTATGAATTGCTAATTAATTTGTGGTGTTCCAGGAAAATTTAGAAATTCATCTGTAGCGTTTTCAGAAGGTTCGATTTTCAGTGTTCGAGTCTATGAATATCGAGAACGTACTCACCGTGTGAACCTAATAATTTGTAAAACCTATATTCTAAGTGCAGCTGTGGCGCCTTCGACCTCATTGGTTCCTGCAAAACCAGAAAAAAGACTCGAATTAAAGATGGGAATCTATTGCTGTGCACGCTTAGAATTCTTGAATAAGTAAAATCAATTCGCGAAGGATTTGTTCGTTCACTTTTTCGACGCAAAGCAGAATGACCAAACATGAATATTTCGTTCCGGGTCAAACTGACTCTGGGGAGTCGAATAATTAAACTCCACCTCTCATTAATTTTAATTTAACCCTGCACGCTGCAGAGCAATATTTCAGTGGATGTTCCGCGATCTCGCGGAAGCCACATTTCTCAACATTCTTTGTTATGAATCTAGACGGAAAGAAAATGTCTCCGGAAAACGAGAATTCAGCGAGAAAAGTTGCAACCGCCTTGCTGATTACTAGTGTCTTTGAAAAATTCAAGAACGGGAGTCGTTTGCACATTTGTCGTAAATTAAAACCTTGTGCTGTCGTCTGTCTTCCATTGAAACCTAACGCAAATTGTTCCTTCAATTAAATCAGGCTGAAAAAATCAAAATGAACGCGGACAGACGAGAAGAACGGTACGAAAGAGAATATTGCTGTGATATCGGGGCAGTAATTATAAAAATGATTGTAGAATTGTGAAACGAGGATCGTCGAATAAATGAAAACAGAAAACGAGGAAGAATGAAAGAATAAAACACGCTCGAAGCGAGCAGGGTGATTTTAATCGAATCGAGTACCGATCGAAAAAACGTTTTGTGATAAATGCTGCTCGACTTACCATTTTAATTGCTACATGCTCGTTATTGTAGAGGTTCTTCCCTGCGAACAGAAAGAGAAGGAAAAGGTCAGTAGACGTGCGGGACGATGGCGCGGCAATTACGTGTGTCGCGCGCCAACAAGCTTATTAATACTTTTCCCGCGAGCGCCACTGGCAGCTAACGCGCACCGCGTTGTAAATATTTAATTACACTCCTCGCGACTGTTTTACGCAATCGCGGATATCATTCTGGGAGTGTTCCGCGGCCTGCGCCGATCGCTCTCTCATTAGGCTAAACGCTAATAAACGCCCCGGAGGTTGTACCGATTATCGCAGGCACCGCTATCAGTGTCTGCTCGCGTAATTGCCTCCGAGAACTTCGAAACGAGACGATGCACGAAAAAATTGCAGAAGATATCGTCCCATTCTGTAGACTACGTCGTCGTTGACATTTTTCTTTGCAAAATGCTAAAAAGCAAGTTCTTAACACGTCCGTTCTACGTCACACGTGACGCGTTCGCAATCTTGCAATTTATCTAAAGATAGACAAGTTAATTTTATACACTTTCTGCTATTTAATAGTAGAACCACCGTTTTCAGACTTTTTGTTTCAATAGAAAATTCATTCGCTTCATTCATTCTCTTGCAGTTAGAGGATTCGTCGAAATGATGGGAATGAAATTTTGTAATTGCGATTTACCGGGGATTACAGATCGGATTTGGGGTGCACGGTGTAATGATGGAACGCTATACTCGAGGTTTCCGCTGCGCGACGTATGATCGGTAGAGAGAGGTTCATCCAGCAATAAAAAGACGATGCACTTGTCCTCGGCGATCCTTTCGCCGCGTAACGGCTACAACGACACGATCCAATTCCAGTAAGGAGATGCCTGACAATGGAAAATATGTCAGAGGGAAGCGGCGAGATCCGCGGGAATTACTGCGCCTCCGAATACCGTGGAAAAATTGATTCGTCCTCGAAAATAGGCCGGCTCCCACAGCTGGGACGATAAATTCCATGAGGTATTCCAGGAGCGTACCGCTTTCAACCGTTCGTTTCTCCGCCTAGAATCTCACATTCTCCTTTTACCCATCGATCGGTTGATTATCACTGTCAAAAACGATCGCTCGGACCCGCTGATCTTCGATTATCCCGAGAATTTTTATGTTCGAACGAGAAACGTTCGAATTAATCCGACATAATTATGCCATTAAATTATACAGCTCTCTTTGCGAGTTCATTATCACCAGACTGCGGATCTTCATGCGTTTATAGCAAAATTGAGTAGATGAAACGCAAAATTATCGAAAAATTTAAAAAATTGCAGATGTCAATATATGATTTCTTCTCTATTAACCGTTTACACTCGAGAGGTGCCACTAACAATCATCATTTACATTATTAAATTTGTTTGTATTTAATTTACTTCGACTCCTGTATCTATCAATTAACATAGACAATCTTTATTTTACACTAGAATCCACAGCCCAGTCACAACAAACATTAATTATCGAAGACGAATCGTGTCGCCCACGCGTAATCGATGCAACAGTCAACTTGTTAATAAGATCGAGACACTGGATTTAGACACCTGCCGCAGCCTTTGCCTCAGATTTCCTTTCTAATCGATTTATTGGGTTGAGCTATAAATAGCATGCGGATGTTTATGTATGTATAGTATGTGCGAAGGTGAAAAAAGCGGTCCAATGAAAATTGTTGTCGAGTCCTACGTGCTGTACCAATTACGGTTTAATGAAAGCTGTTTATACGATCATTTCGAATGTGTAAAATCAATTCTGCAGTCTGTTTACAACGAATCGTTTATTCAGAATTCGAAAATGCCGACTTGAACACCTTCTGCATTACCATAATATTCTATAAAATAATATTCTATAAACAATTCATAAACATGACGTATACTTTTCCAGTGGTCGAAAGAAATATTCAACATCCTCCCGAGTGCAACACTGTTCAATTTGAGTAGATTTCTCGCAGCCCCATTGCTACCTCTTTCCTAAAAGAGACATGATTGCCGTTCTCTCTCGATAATTGCGAGCACGCAGATAGTATGCGAATCTCCGAAACATCTCGACGAAATGACAAACGATTCGCGAAAGAGACTGATCACAGCCACCGTGAACGCCACATCGAAAATCGGTAATTAGACTTCGGTTTCGACGGCGTTTATCCGTATCGCGGATATTACGTATTCCGATAATTCCGAGCGAAGTGGGAGAGATACCTGGAGACACAAACCGATTTGCGGATGATATCTCGGTTCGATTAATTGTTTAATTAAGCGTGACCGATCTATGGCCCGCGTTCGATTCCATTCTCATCGATTACCGCATGTATCTCTCTTTTCCCTCTCGATCGGAGGCAGAAGATCAACTAGGAAGATCCGCGGATCGTTGGATTAATGCTTTCCGAGGGCGAATTGAAACGGAAGCTCTAACAACTTCGTGGTAATGGAAAGCTTTCCGCTATTTGCTAAAAAACCAATTTCGTTCGTATCAATTTTTACTGGATTCATATTGTCTTCTGAACGTTCGTTTTCCTCGGAACGATAAAAATGAATGTCGGGGATGTGTCCTGCAACGTTTTAAAGACGAAATTGTTTCTCTTTGTCACGGTGCTTTGATAAGCTTAATTAGAACATTCTTCTGTGTTCAAAGCTTGTACATTGCCTTTGAAATACTTTGTTAAAAGAGTAATGTTCATTCAATAATTCTTCCTCGTGGCATAAAAATTCGCTTTAATTAAATGAATTAGAAGATACGTAAATCAGCTCTGAGAAACTGATAGCAGTTTTTGATGTTTGATTAATTACGCGGTAATGGAAGTGATTAGATCACCAGTTAGGGACTTCTCTATTTGTTCGGAGGCTTGAAAAGCAAAGTGAATGATCCACAGTCCGGCACGCATTATGCTCAATTCGCTCGGCACGTGAGATCCGGCGAGATTCATCGGCGGTGAGATTCATCGCGGCGGCGCACTCGTCGATTACATTCCCGCTTGATAAGTTCGCGATCCGCAATCGCAATTGCAATTGTCGTCCTTAATCGCTCGGGTTCGCGTGAGCCTGGCGAATCGCGCGATCCACGAGACTCTGCCTCGGTATTCTCAGCTGATCGGTCGCTCGCTAGTTCGCATTTCTTAATCGTTTTCCGAGCGAGTAAGTCACGCGAGTCTGACGAAAACCGTTCAGCCTATTCGAAAGATTGAACGCTTTTGTCTTCCGAGGCTGAGGACAAGGAAACGCGATCGATACCTTCCTCTCCGCAAACTTCTGTCTCTGATCGTTCTGTGCTTTTTGTACTCTCGATATTGTATTAGTCCCTTCCTTTTACACTTTTTTCCTTCTACTTGTTTTCTATCCTTTAACTCCTCCTTCCTCTCATAGATCCTTCCCTTTCTGGAGCGTATCCTCCCCTCTTCAGTCGTGGACACGCCCCTTTCCACTTACGGATCCTCCCATTTGTAGTTAAGTATTTTTCCCTTCCTAATCATAAACACTCCCTTCTCTAGGCGTGCGCACACTTACAGACTGACACGCCCTTTTTCACTTATAGCCCCACCCTTTTCTAGTCCCACCCCTTTTTATTAATGTTAACGTTAGGTATGTAGAATTTATCCCGTTTATCTTGGATTTATATTCACGCACTACGAATTCTTGGCATTACTTTATTCCATAACCTCACGGAAATTCTTATGCCCTTTTGATCTTTATACTGTTCTGGAATAAGTAATAATCTAACTAAAATAATATCTACTCTGTCATCTCGTCTGTGCACGAGCCACCGTTTCCACTTGCTCCTTGTTTCTAGCAACTCGAGCCTCGACCGAACGAAACGTGCATCAGCACTTTCCATCGACATTTTTGCATAAACAACGCTCCTCCCGCGCCACTTCGATCGTGGAAAGCAAGAAGCTCGATGATTTGAAAAACCCGAACGATCCCCATTAGCATATCCAAGCAATTAAACCATTTTTTTTAAACCATTAGCCGGAGAAAGCGAAAAACAGCGGACCATGGAACGCTAAAACCAGAGGAAGAGCTCATCCGAACGATTTGGTATACGACTTCAGGAAACATAAAAGGATCGGCGCGGCGCTCGATCCGCGGCCACTGGAGGGTTAAATCGACAAACACACAACTTTCCTTTCCTCGTAACGGAGTCTACTGTGTGTATCCTTGCGACGAAAGGCCGCCACTACTCACAGAAGTTCGAATTCGCCGTTCCCGGACAACCGAAGTTCTCCGAGGTCGATAGGCAAAAGAGTCAAGGCGCTTTTCTCGGGGCCGATATCGCTGGGAGCTGAATGGCAAGTTTGCCGGCCACTTTCTCTCGCTTTCGATTGCAGAGCTTCCAGACGATCGGCGCCCGTTACACGACACGAGGATTACGAAACGATCCCATCCGGCCAGTTTGTTTTTCGCACGGTTTCGCGCACCCGCTCGGCGACGCGCGAAACTCGTTTAAAATTCGATCCCGCGCCGACCCCCCTCCACGGTTTTGCCGTACCCGGCAATTAGCGAGCTTAGCTAATTGCGAATTAACCGTACGAGCACCTCGCTCCTCCTGTTCTAAGCCGAAAACTGGTTGTTGATTGTTTCGAGCGCACCAGACGCTCGATCGCTAATTCAATTAATTCTTTCCTTAAGAATTATTTTGTATGGAAGCTTTACCAACATACTTATCACATTCTCCTGATTAAAATGAGTCCAAATACGAGTGCATTATTGAATTTGTATTCAATAAATTACTAAACGTATTTAATATTTTAATAAATTACTGAAAGTATTGTACGAGGTTTTATATCAGTTTTATATCGATACAATTAAGAAAATCATATAAAATGGAAATATTTCATGACGGAAGAAAAATTCGGTTTTCAAAGGATTAATTCATCACGTCTCGGTTCGGTTAATCGAGGTTCCACTATATCGTGGATTACTCGAGTAAATACACTCCGAATTGCATCGTGCTGGGTATTATTTTAAGCAGAAAAATTCCACGTACAGAATGTTAAAAGTTCCATGAAAAAATTTCTTTAAATCAAGACGAATTCTATCGACGCGTGCACGTTAACGAAAAATGAAAGCACGGTCTATTTAGAGAATAAAGTAAAGAACGGAAAAGAATGGACAAATAGCAGATACGTTTTGAACTACTGAAGCGAGGAACGGGCGAGTGTATCGGCCGAAAAATCGCGGTATCTTCGAAAGAAGTTTCCGCAACAGTGGCGACAGTGGAACAATGGTTGCGTTCATTCAGTGTTCCCAGCAACGGGGGACAACGTTTTCAAACGCAGGCATGTTAACACCCGTTAAGGGCCCGGCCAAAGCGATTCTGGAACGCGTCTATCGGAATTGCCACTCGGCGTTGATTCGTTCGGTGTGTGCTCGACGTCTTTGGCCTGGCGACGAGACCGGTATACACAGGGAATCCTTTGTGACGCGCGCGAGACCGATAATTAGAATCAGAGTTAAGTGTACACGCTTGATAATTAGAGCCGGAGTAAGATCATTACGGCGGTGCGCCGACGGAGTACGAATTACTGCTGCTCAAGCGATATCGAACTTTCCCGAAACCCGGATTCCGATCCAATAAGAATTATGCTCGCGCAGGTACTTCGCCGATTAAGGTTGCAAGATGTGCATGCGTTTGATCTCGTGCCGGCCATGGCAAATCTTTATATTGCGATTTTATGTTAAATATTTCTGATGTTACGTCTTATCTGATGATCCCTTAATGTTAAATCTTACTCCTTTTCCGTTTTCAATACTTTCCCCTATATCCTAGTTAGAAGAGCAGAGAAGGAAAAATATTTCGAGAGTTAACCCCTTGCCGTAACGTTTTCATTACAGTGATTAAAATCTCTTTATCCCGAAAAAATGTCGTAGAAGAGAAAAGAAAATTTATATTTTCTGTACGGCTGCAGTTATATTAATGCTTAAATATTGATTATAAACGAATCATTATTGCATTTAAAGGTAAAGGCATTTGTTAAAATTGGTTTATAAATTAGGTCGAAACTAGACGCGGATCTAAATTTTTCGACAGAATTTCGAAAGAGTTGGAGGAAGCCAGGTGGAGGAACCTAATTTCTTTGCGAAACATTTACTCGGTATAGCGAGATAATAAACACAACGAGAACATAAACGGGAGGAGCTTCAGCACAGTGTTTGGCGCTCGAAAAATATCCCCGAGTGGTGCAAGAGCGAAATTAATTTGAAAGGCAGCTGGTTCGCCTACTGTTCCTATTGTTCTTGCGCTCTTCGACGAAACTCAAACATTATGGTTGCAAAGGAGTTCTTGTATAGTTCACAGACAGGTCCTAGGACTGGCGACTAGCGATGGCTAGTGATTTATCACAGTGATCGAAGAACTACAATGATAGAAATAAAAAATATTCAATTTTCTTTTCCGTAGCTTATTTCAGTATTTAAAAAAGAAAAACAATTAATTCTTCCTCTCGATTTCGTAATCGTAATATACATATATTTAAATGATATAAAAGTGCAGATGATATCGTAATTTTGTCAGATTAAGGCTCTCCGCCATTCAGAAGCGATCACGAAAATGATGAATCACTGTGAAAAGTACCGAATGATCGAAAAGTAAGAGTTCACGCCATCCCTGTTGGCGACTAGCTTACTTAATGGCAAAGTTGAGAACGTTTACGTCTACAGTTCTAACAGGGGCAAGCAAATGCAGCAGGACTCCATTTATCCTAATTGGATCGTGCGGATAATAAGGGTCAACTGATATCCCTTCCGACACAGTACAGTACGGTACAGTTCGTTCCGTTCGTTCGCATAATAGAAGTTAGAAATAAGAGCTCCGGTGTTTGGTAAGCCAGATTACAAGATTAGCTCGAATAAATGGAGCACTACTGTAAAATCATGTTACCTACGTCAACGGCGAAACGTCGCCGACTAATAATCTAGACCCTGTTTTGCGAGAATCGTGTCCTATATTATGCTACACGGGTTTATTTAATAAAACTGCTCGTCCCAGTTGAAGGACTTCCCTGATAAAATCAGAAACCTGATTCACAACAATCTACCATCCAAGAAAATTCGATTTTCCTCGAGTTTGTGTTCGATAACATCCTATACCGGTCACGCATATGCGACGTTCACGATGTCGCAGTTTACATCGACAAGAATTAATTACATTAGATAATAATGCATGTCTACCTAGTCAACCTTCGCGAAAACAAATTGCTGAAAAATAAGCAATTTTACTACTGCAAAAATCAATGTTTTTATGGAAGTAGAAACATTGCTTAAATAAAAACAAATTGATTCTATCTGTCTAGATTGCTGGATACCTGTTTGAAGCAACCTTTCAGTGAAATTCAGTGTTGCCTTGGCATAGGCAAGCGTGATCCAGTTAGGGGCGGCTTGTTTCGCGAATAATCTACTTTCTGAACGACGTAGAAGCGAGTCGCGAATCTGCGAATCCAATTAGGGGATTCATCGAGGAAACATTGCGGAAACTAGAGGCTAGAGAATCGAAAGGTCGGTGTAATACTGGAAGGCGATCGGTCGTGGTACCGGTCTCGAAAGAAACGAGCGATCAATTTGCTCTCGTGGCCGGTAGCTTTGCATTACCGGCTTCCGAGCTCGCTGATAACGGCCACGGCAAAGTATAAAAGGGCCCAGCGAAGCGGCAGACGAATGCTCGGGGCGAGAAAAATTCCTCGAGCTCTCTCCTCCGCCCCCCTAGAACTGCTCGTGCGAGAAACTGATCGATCAAGGCCTTCGCGTAAATAACTGAATGTGTCTCCGAGAGACGACGCGACCTCTCCCTTCGGACCTTCGCGATAAAATATCCTTTCAACGTGCTTCAGAGAACGAACGATCAGATAATTCGAATTATTGAAGAAGCATCACAAAGATCTCATACGCATAAAAAGGTTAATGTCAAATAGTGGTAGGATTATGGTAAAGAAGCTCAACAATATCACAGTATTTTTTTGCTAAAATTTAATTATTATTCTTATATCTTCTAATTTTTCAAATTTAAGTGGGATAATTGTGGTCTCTTTTTTCCGACATCTAATCAAAATAAAACAATAAAATCAAGCTGGAAGCTTGTCCCATGATTTAAGGACGGTAGCGTAAATTCTAAGTCGGTTCCCACAACTTGCAACGAACGCGAGCAATTTTTATTTTACATGAAGATAGAAGCTACGCGTGTTTCGTAAATTCTGTTTGATATCTTCGTCGCGAGTCCGACTCGATTTTCCAAAGCAAGGGGTTAATTACGGCGATTAATCCCGTTTCTACGGCCACAACCGTGAATTACAAGAGCAGTCGACAGTTGACGAGGATGCACTCGGTACGCAGAGCATTCTGCGCGAGCTGTAAAATATTATCCACTGCCAGAGAAACATCGGATACAGTTCCTGGCGCTTGGTATCCCAGCCACTCGTAAACTTTCTCGTCCCGCGCCGCTCAAACAAACGCGTTAGCAACAGTTTATCCATGGACGCGGTTGTTTTCGAGGCTGGTCTCGTTCAGAAAACTTTCGCCGGAAACTTCGGGGAACGTTTCCGCGTCCGCCATTGCCTGTCCTTGATACCGGCGGATTTATTTTTCGTCGGACAGCATGAGTTATTCGCTCGATGACGATGAGACTATCGTCGCGTTCTTCGCGTACCGGACACGCGAGTGTGACGAAACGTTTGGCGAATCGGACCGGCGGCTTGCAGAAGAGCCCGGTGACCTTGACGAATTCGTCTTGTGTTGGATTCGATATGCTGAGATCGTCGACGCGCGGATTCCATCGAACGCTGTTCATTGAAATCGAGTTTGATCTGAGCTGTTGCCAGCTTGTAATGGGAGAGATGAGCGTGGGGAGCTCTGGGAGGCGTGGTTTTGTTGTTGTTTAAACGCGGAGTGTCATAAGAGGGCGTGGTTTCGTTCCTGTCTTAGTCTAGAGTGTCCTGAAGGCGTGGCTTTGTTATTGTTTGAATGCGGAGTGCCATGAGAGGGCGTGGTTTCGTTTCGCTCTTAGTCTAGAGTGCCCTGAAGGTGCGGATTCGTTATTGTTTGAATTCGGAGTGCCATGAGAGGGCGTGGTTTCGTTGCTCTTTGTATAGTGTACTCCCCACGGGGTGGTTTCGTTTTTCTCTTAATCTAGAGCGCTCTGAAGACATGGTTTTGTTTGAATTCTAATTGTAGAGTGCCCAGAGAATCAATGTGTGGTTTTATTGTTTGTTATGTGAAGAGAACTTTGGGGCGTGGTTTCGTTGCTCTAAGAGCCCCAAGAGGCGTGGTTTAGTAAAGTTTTAGTGGAAGAACGCTGATGGACATAAATTTCGTTCATCGCTTCTATCGCTTCTATCGCTGTTTGGATCAGCAAGGCAAATTGTACTCTACAAAGCTGTCCAGCAGCTTTATCAATTTCATTTCTATTTCCTTCGAGTTCCTTTGAGTAAATACTGAATTCCAACAGATAGACAAAAACGTGGGGACCGTGATAAGTTATCCAGGTAAAAACCTTGTCGTGAGTAAACGATGAAAACTATCTTGAAGCGTTTGTGTCATTTTTCTTGAAACATTAATTCTACCTTTTCCACTTTTCTACTTTTTTTTTGTTTTGAAGAATAATCTTTCATTTTATCGGATCGCTAATTTTCTCTAGTACAGAGATTAACCCAATTTCCTTCTTGAGAAAACAGGGATACGAAAACATATTTTTAAGGAAATATGAAGGCACGGAGATAACGTATCTCTATCGTATCGATCGGCGGTACGTGGGAAAACAAATCGACCGTTCAATCTCCGTACACGGTGGAACGAGTCGCCCCAAGAAAATACCTCGCAGCCCTAAATTTCCCCGATAATCCGTATCAATATTTAACCGGTCAAATATTTTGTTTTGACTGCCGCGATCCACTCGAGAGCGAGCCACGCACGGCGAGCCAGACGTACCTATAATGCATTCGGAAAAACACGTGAAATATTGAATTCCACGGGGGAATCACCGCCACGGATAATTAATGAACTACCTATGTATTTACAACGGATGTAACTGAATTGGACACGTCGAAACAAACATTCCCGTGATGCTGGCCGGCCGGTCCTTATTTTTACGCACAAAAACAATTAGCACACGCTAATTACCTGTTTACTTAATTCGTACAAAAATTATTCGAAACAACTCGTTCAAGTGAATTAACCAAAAGTCAGATAAAATCAAAACTTCACCTTTCACTCGCATACGATTTCTCGTTGTTTTTGGGCTTCTGGAAAATCTGCAAGTGCTATTTCAGTGAAATGCGTAGACCTTTCTGCAGTAAATTAAAAAATCCCTAAACTTGAGGGACAAAGAATTTCATAATTGCTTTTTGAATCCTCTTACGAGGTCAGGATTCTATTGCAATTCAATCTCAGCCAAACGTAGACAAATAATTCGAGGAAAGTATGAGTGACGAGGGACGTGTTAGAACAGAGGAAAGATTAAACCACTCCAATTAATGTCTCGGTAGTAAACTGTAATAACATTGCCGGTCTCAGACGAGTCTTAGCTCGGAGACAAGCGTCTTGGGGCGAAAGCAACGTCTCATTTTCTGAGATCCGTCACTTCCGTCCGCGAAGAGAAAAATAAATCAGCGTCAGGACAGATTACACCGGTATCGCCGCTTTTTAATTATCCCGGTCGAAGGATTTTCTATTCTCGCTCGTTATCTCTGTTCCGCCGGCGGCGTGTCTCGCAGGATGCAATAATGATCCTGCTGGTTTCTGATTCGCGTTCATCCTCGCGTTCATCCTCAAGGTAGAAGGATCCTTGCTCGGTCGAGCGTTCGATCGAGCAATTCGCGAAGTAACTCGCGAAATTTTCGCTCGCCGAATTCATTTCCGGCGGGTCCCAGAGAGGGAAGAGGATAAAGTTCGAGGAGGATGAAGGATAACGCTCGTGGAACACTCGATAATCCCGTTATTAACATCGCGGCGGATCCGTGCTCGAACCCAGACCAACGAAAGTGAACGCATCTCGCCGGAAGTTTGAAAGAAATCTGCTGGCAACCAGCCAAAAGCTTGCGGACAGCTAAGCTACGGCCGACAATCGAACCAGTTACTCGCTGCTTGCTCTCTTTTTCCCTCTCTATCTCTCTCTCTCTTCTTTGCTTCGAACGGTGGAGGTTTGGTAATAAGGAGAAGTCCGGAGTGGGGAGCTTTAATTCAATCAAAATTTCATCTGCAGCAGCGCACAGTGCGGTACTCAGATTGGAATTTGGGACAAAAATAAGAAAATACGTATGGCGTAGTAATAACTTATGGCTACATCTATTTTAATGCTTAAATATTAATTGCAAACTAATCAAATTTGATTCCATCTAAAAAGAAATGTGTAACATTCATATTTGTTAGACTTGCTTAAATACAGTAATCGAAGTTTTGGGATACTGTTTTAGAATTTTCCATTCTTTAACGCTACATAAATTTGAAAGAAACAATAAGAGGCACATCTTATGTACAATGTAAAAATGAAATATAAACAAATAGTTCGATAAAATCGACAATTCGATAAAAAACAAGCGAATAAAACATTTTAATAAAAAGACGTTAATTACTGTCTTGTCGCAGGAATCGTTCCTACAAATCGCTCTTTCTCTCTCTTTGAACACTTCGATCAATCTGGTGCAAGTGTTTATGACTATGCTATGTCAAAATTCAAAGTATATATCATGGTTGTTAATAGTCTAGCTTCTGTTTGTATATGTCCAGACATAACAGAAAAAGGTTAAACTTGTTCTACGACGATGATGGCTCCGATTAATATGAATGTCTATGTTCATCGAGTGTATCCAACGTTAAAACACAATTTTGTGGCAATTTTCCGCATAGTATCATTATCTCTTTTTTTTAGTACGTTTAAGAATTCTACAGAGACCTCCATTAGATGTATACCCATGATTACTACTCTGTTTCCTTGGTCTGCGGTTAATAACAGTATTCATTGGTCAAAGAAAGCCACTCTTCAGTGCTACACATCCTTCATTTACCTCATTTTGTTTCATCTTCTCCATCAATTAACCAATTAATTCTGTCTGCCCAATGATCTCTATTTTTTACTGAGAAAATTGCTTTGAAGATCGCTGGACAGATTGATGAAAATCCTCGAAAGTAGAAAGACCGAGAATTAAAAATGTATTTGTCGACTCTTCGGGGAACGTTCATGAAGTTCTTCTCTATTTATCTTCCGAGCATCGTATCCGTGGCAAAGTTCTCTTGGAATCATTTATCATCCTTGATTTATTCTCTCTGTCCAAAGATTTCCACTTTTTACTAAAACACTTCCACGGAGAACGCTGGATAGATTAATGACAAATTTCTGAAGGAAGGATTGAGAATTAACCCATTCGAATGGCGACTCTGAGGCGCCACCTAATCAATTACTAAACATTTAGGTATTGTACGAGGTATTATACCAATTTAAAAAATTAGGGGAATGGAAATATTCTAGCTAGGAAGAAATATTTAATTTTCCAGTTAAAATCGCTCCGAGTGCAAAGGGTTAAAAATGTAGTCGCCAACTTTCTCTTTTTCCAATCCTCAAAATCTTCTTTCAAGATCCGAGGACAGATTGACGAAAAAAGGTTGAGAGAAGAAAGAATAAATTTCTAATTTCCTCTAAAGGACGTTCGCGAGGTTTTCTTTCACGCCTGACCTATTTATCTTTTTCGGGTCGAGTCGGTGGCAAAGGTTTACCTGCGAAACCGAATTGAATCGGTGCTAACGAAGACGAATTGCATTCGAAGACGGACGCGCGCCTGCGCGTGGATATCTGGAACATCGGGGAACGTTCAGGCGAACTTTCGTTTCGTAATTCCGCATTCACAATGGAAGGCCATCGCGAGGTCAACGATATGCGCCGTGCCGGAGGATAATTCAGGATATCGGCGAGGGGAGGAGGCATGAAAAACTTGGCCGAAAACTTGGAAGCCACAAGTAACTTCGATTAAAACGTTCCTCGTTAACTGTCCGCTCTTCGCGAACATCCTCTCATTAACGAGCTGGTTCTTCTAGGTAAGAATGTACGACTTTGCTCGACTGTTTTATGGAACCGAGGAAAATCAAGTATAACGGGATCGATGAAACGAGCTGCAGTAAACTTGAAGACTGAATCTTCCTCATGCTAGGGTAAATGTACCTATCACTGCGGTATTTTTTCCCAATCAGATTGAGTCAGAAGTTCATTAAATCAGAATGATCTGTAGTACTTTAACACTAGGTTTACGGAGCTCTAGAAATAACTATTTCACATTATTGTATAAACATAACAAGAATGTGTCTATCCAAATTTTTGGCCATTTCTCCAATAATGTATTCCAAAAGAAATAAATTTGGTAAATAATTCCTCAGGGAAACATCTTTACAATCTCAATAATCGCACATTAAGAATATTAGAAGCCGTCATTTTGACGGGTCCCGTAAACCTAGTGTTAAATAAGCAGGTAATTTTGCTTGTAAATCAAAAACACATTTATCTGAAAGGGGCAACAAATTGTTGCACAAATAATTGGAAATAATATCATTGAATAATATTAAACATATATTTTTATAAATTGATTCAAACGTTTTCTTTAAAATACGGCAGAACTTTTCCTCCAACCTAATATTTTAGCGAGCCAGCGCGGGTTAAAGAGGTTTCTTGACTCAGGTGGAATTCGGGGGTGCTGGAACACCGAGGGCCATGCACCAACTGCATCGGCGTTATACATTCGCCAGCGTAGAACTGCGCATCGATCGCCGGCTCTTCCGCCTCCATAGATCCCCATCAGCATGCGAAATATCACGGCGTGGAGGTTGCGAGCCGCGTCGCGCCGCGTCGGCGTCAGAAATCGCGTGTGTAATTCCGTGTAATTTCCTCGTGACGATTACCAATATTCCAGAAACCGCCAGCATTATTGGAAAAGCATATTGAATCTCGCCGGAAGTATTATCGCCGAAGGTCCGGCCGTTTTTCTTTCTGTTTTCATTCTCGGCTGGTCGATTCTAACGAAATGATCCTCGTTATCGATGATAGTGGGAATCTATTTCGATCATTGGCGCAGATTTCCTGGGACCATTCGAAATTCGTTTAATCTATTGCGGTTTTACTCAATAACTGACGATTCTTTGCAGGAGAGCATTTTTTAAAATATTATAATAATAGTAGAACCACCAAGCAGTAATTGTAATTACATATAATGATAACACTATGTATATTAATAGATAGGCTTAACACGTTCGTCAATCTTTATAGTTGCAATGTTCTGGTAAACGCAACATGCAACTTGTAAAATATGAGCCAAGATAATGTCAACGAGACAAGGAGTGGCGCAGACGTCTTTTTCACGGTTCCGAGAACGATAAAGGCGACATTTTCGTCGCGACCACGATTACGCAAAACAGGATCCCCGTTTCGCCGAAAGCGCGATCGGCGCCGATCGAAAGCATAAGTGCACATTCCTCTGCATTCACTTGCACCGCGCGCGTGGCGCAAAAGACACAGCTGAGCAAGCCTGAACCAGATCCGCGGATGACTCGGACCTCTTGCACCGGCGAAGGTCGTTGACTCCGCCGCGCAATTAGTCACTGCTTTCGCGTAATTAATGCATCATTTCGCGGCCAGGCCGGGCCTGTGATTTTCCGATGCCCCATTGTTCAGGCGTCTGCTTTGAACGCTGCTTAGATTGTAGTGGAAAATTTAAGAGATTATCGACATCGTCTTCTCCGTGCCTCACAAGAAGTCTCCTGGCAGGAATTCTAAAGGAATGCGACAGAAGGCCGTCCGATTGGGTCATTCCACTGGCATTTTCGGATCTAGCCGAATTATTGGCTAGAGTGTGTGACGTCACGACCTAGCCATTGGCTGCGAGCGAGGATCTCCTTTGCCTCTGTGCCGCACAGTATGATAAACCGATGAATTATGTGTAAAAATCAAAGAACTTTCGATACAGGTGAGATAGAGCGATTTTTTCAAAATTAAAGCTGAAATATTGCAGAATATAGGAAAATAGTTTTTTAATCTTGAAAATCTGTGTTAAACTTGCAGAATTTCTAGAAAATTGCTATACATCATTTCCCGTACATTTTTGTCACCCTGATTCCAAATCCGTAAAATTTGTCTACTACCTCAGGATTTTGAAAAAAAATCGACTTGTGTGAAAAAAACTAATGAAATCATAATTTTTTCGTTGAAATGATTATAATGTTTCTATTTTTCCTGTATTCTGCAATGTCTCAACTTTAATTCTTAAAAGATCATCGCTCTATCTTATTTCTATATGTAGATAGTTCTTTAATTTGCACACAAAATTCGTCGATTGTGTGCCGTCTCGAGGAACTTCTTGTGAAGCCCGGAGAGTACAAGGGCTCTAATCGTGCCTGATTGAAATTCGATGGAGAATAGAATATTTTCGTTATCGTCGTGCTCGAAGTTTTTATCTGAACGATAAATCAGCTACTATGATCCTTGCAATAAATTTCTGAGTAGCGAATGGAACGAATGCGAACGACGCGACGTAACCCCGTTTATTTGAACTTTCTCCATCGATCGGGCCGGCAATCGAGATTCTCTTTTTCCCGGCGGCTAATCTCGCGAGCCTCCATTATCCTCGTCGCGACGACAAGGCTTGTGCTCGCGCGCTTAAAAGCGTCGACTTCGCCTTTGTTTATCGCACTCGGTGCAATTAAGCCGGCCGTTTTCTTGCTACCGTTCAAGAAAACCGGCGACAGAAGAGGCGGCGGCTCTATCCAATCCGTCATACGGTTTCCCTCGTACGCAACGAGTTTGCCGGCGAGTGCTCGGGACACTTGTTCCAACGATAGTCGCGTTCTATCTAGACGGAAGGATTTAATGAGATTAAATTAAAGCATTCGATTGGTTCCTGTGAAACACCATCTTGCGTCGGAAACGAAATTCGTCTCTTCGGTCGATGTGTTGTGAACTTGACTTGTCTGCCGTTTCCATGGGAATCGGTTCTCGGTTGACTAGCAGGATACCGGTGAGGTTTTATTTTCAAGGGGTTGCCCGATTGGTGCGGTTTTGTTTTCGCAAATTAAGGACCGGAAAGCTGGCTTTCGTAGGAACCACGCCCGCTAGTCCGACCGCCTACCTGAGAATGATCTGACCCCGTAGATCCTCCACGGATTAGTGTTCCGCAGGAATTGAAATCGGTGTCTCGGTTCTGAGCAGAATACGAAGCGATCTTCGAGTAGGTCACTATTTAACTGCGATTATTAATCAACAGATTAGCATGGTAATCACTGGCGGATCTTTGTGGGAAATAAAGATTTTCCACCTGAATTGGAACGAACTAGGGTTAAATAGAAATTTATTTTCTTTCTTAATATGTTTAACAGATTCAAAATAATATAACAATAGAAATACAATAATATGATCTACGGAACAATAGAAATGTAATAATATGATCGACGTTAAAATAGACTAAACTACGCCGAGCAGAGTGCATTATAGCCGACCAAATATTTGACCGGCAGGATCGCCCGGTGAACAACAAGAAAATAAAAGACCAACGGTCCATTGTCTCGATTAGATCTCGGGACCCTAACCATATAAAAGCCGAAACATCCATTCCCATTTGTTACAGCGAAAGAGCCAATTCCAGTGAGGATCGAACAAGTGATCAAACATTTCGTAGCGGGCGCACCGAGCGAACCGAGATAAATCATCCGTGGTGCACAAACAAAGTGCAACAGAAAGCGATGCGTGTCTCGGGTTTCACCGTTCCTAAGGATAAAGGATTTGGAAATCGCAGCTAGGATCTATCTCTCGCGTCTCGCCGCTTCCGGCGAGCGGCGCGGCGCAGCGCTGCGTGTGGATTTTATCCGTGGCCGGTATCCGTTGGGCGGGTACAACCTGTCCTACCGGTGCAAACGAGACTGGCGGCGAGGAAAAATCGCGGCGACAAGCTGGAAGTGAATCGGCCCGACGTTGCACCGTCCTATAGAAAGCCATGAGGCACGAGGATCGTGTTGGAGCATAGCCATAATTGTTGCAGCGAAATGAGCGAGACAATTGACTAAATCTGTAATTACGAACGCAGGCAGAAAGTGAGTCTGTTCAATAAAATAGATAGAAATGCTTAGGAGGATTTTGATGATTAGACTGCGGATTTTATGCAGTTTCGACAAAAATCGATTCTACAAAAATTAAGTAACAAGACGATGCCCTTTCTGGGCACTCTGCGGAGAGAGAATAACGAAACCACTCCTCCCAGGGTGCTCTCCATAGAAAAACCAGCGAAACCACGCCTCTTAGAGTACTCGACATAGAAAAAGCTACGGAACCACGCCTCCCAAGGTTCTGTACGTAGGGAAATCAACGAAACCACGCCTTCTAGAGTACTCTACATAGGAGAAGCAAGGAAACCACGCCTCCCGGAGTACTCTACATAGAAAACGCAACTAAACCACGCCTCCCAGAGTACGCTATATCGAAAGAGCAACGAAACCACGCCTCTCGGAGCACTCTACTAAGCAGAAGCAGCAAGACCACGCCCTTTTTGGGCACCTTGTACAGAGAGAGGAAACACCACGCCAACTAGAGCACTCTACACATAAAGTGCTGAAACAATGCTCACTGAAGACACTCTATAGAAAAAGTCAGTGAAACCACGCCTACCAGGAGGCTCGGTGATGTCTCGAAAGTGATTCGGGAGATTCGAGAGGCCGCCGGCGTTCGTTTCGATCGTGTATTCAGAATGTGACACCGGTTGTGTCTGCCGGTTGTTCTATCGACGAGCAGAGGATCACGGGCGCGTAACAAACGCCGGGGTCGGCTCGGCTTGGTTCTGTATGTGTATCGCGCCGATTATATAAAAGAAAAGGATACCCCGTGTGGTAAAAGTGGGTCAGAGCGTCGACGAGCTCCTAATACGCCTCGCGTGTACACGCTTCCTCGTGCGACCGTTGTCCGCGTGCAACGTCCTCGTTTTCAAAAGGATTCGGTGCGCGCCGATGATAAATCACGCTCGTGCGAAACGACATCGTATTCACGGATTGAAATCGCAGGAGGAGGAGGTGGAGAAAGAGGAGAAGCAAAACGCGGGGAAGAGGAGGCGATGCAGGAGAAGGAGGAGAAGGAGGGTTGCGCGCCGCTTGATTTCGAGTTTCAGGCCGAGCGTGTTTCCCGGAGAATCGATACGAGCGACCAGCAACCCCCCGAGTTGCCGCCGGTAGTCGGACAGGGTGGTAACGCTATTTTAAAGCGCGACACGAAAGTGCAATAATAACGACGCGACGGGTTTCAAGCGGTTTGACGATCTACCCGCCGAGTTAACACGTTATCTCGAGCTAGTCGAACGCCGTAGTGTTGACTTTAGGCGAGATTAGCGCTGACGAATTAGCGCTCAGAGCTTGGAGTGATCGTGTTTGCTCGTGTTTGAATGAGACGTTCCCTGGCAGGCACCAGTACACTTTGATAAGGGTGTTAAACATGATGTACTTGTATTATATTAGGTTGGAGGATTTTAGTAAGAGACGTTGGCAGAGGTGATTTAAGTTTGAAGTCGTTTGACGGTGTTTGAGCGAACGAAATCGTCGATGATCTTGGTTGAGGGATGATTGTCGATCTCCTGGGTACTTGCAGGGATCTGTACCGGATCGCAACAGCGTGGTTTGACCAGGTATGGCTCGATATGACGTGGTGTGGCTAGGTGGGCCGGTATCGGGCCGGCGGATCGCTCGAGATAATTAAGAGCCGCCGAACGGACGACGGTCTCGAGAAACCGGATGACCAACAGCGGAACGAGCGGTGCCGGGGTCTGCGGAGGGCGACGGGCAAACGTGGAAGTAGGCGGTGAAAGGGAAAATTATGTTCTAGCGTGACTCGAGACAGGCCACAGAGAGATGCACGTGCCACGAGCACATTCGACTTTCCAGCCGCCCGATAACCTCGACGGAACCGGGCGGCGAGAGATCGTGTCCGTTCCGGGATACCAGAGCGAACCTAGTAGGCAGCGGATGGCTGGAGGTAGGTGGGTATAGGTGGACATAGGTGGGTAGAAACAAAAAGAGATAGATGGAAAACAGGTTGGAGGTGGACACGGTGCAGACGATGCAGTCCGAACCCGGTGAAAAATGTTTCGGGCTTGAAATTTTATACAATGGTGCATCGCAAACATGTGGGACCCACTTGAGGACACGCGTCCTACTTCACGTTTCAAAGCTATAGTCGTTGTTCTGTTAACTCGAAAACCGGGTAGCCACTTTTGTAATAATTTATAATATATGGCCGAACTGTAATAGTTTATAATTAGTTTATAATTAAAAAGCCTATTAATAGGATTTTCAATAAATGTGCTGTACCAAAAGAAAGCATAGAAATTTTCTTTTACATTGCAATCTTAAATGAAAATATGAAAATTGCTGTCACTGTTGAAGGTTCCATTAAAAAGTGTGTTTAGCCATGAACCATAGATTTTTCAAAATTATGCAATAATCACCGGTCGGTAATGTGTTAACAATCAGAAGACAGAAGTACATCGCTGACTGTTTTATAAAAATCATTGCTCTATTTCAGGTTCCTTTCGTATCACTTTCTCAATATTTTTGTGGACAAGTAGCAAAGTTATTGTAGAACGATTCGTGTTCTATTCAGTCTAGAAATGAATTTCTTCCTTTGAGAAGAAGGATTGTTTGGCTGCACCGAATGAAAAGTGGGCCGCGCAGGGTGCGCAGGGAAGGTGGCCGGCGCGGCGTTCTCGGCGTCGCGCGTCGGGAAAAGAAAGGAGAGGAAGGAAAGGAAAGGAAAAACGGTTTCCCAGGGTCCACGTGTCGGGAAGTGGCGGCGGGTAGACGCTTTTAACCCTCTAACCTAGTCGGGGCAGGCTTCTCGTAGAAACCATCAGCCAACCAGCGTGTACCGAGCGCACGACCGAGCAACCGAGTCACAGCCCAAGCCTTCCTCTCCACGCCGCTCTCCGTGTCGGCTAGAAAATCGAAGTGGAACGTACGAGCGAGCGGAGGCAACATCGCTCTCATCGATCGGCCTCTGACTCTATTCCATCCTCGCCCGTTCCCTCCGCTACCCTTCTCTTCTCTTCTCTTCTTTCGCCCTCCTTTCCAGCGATCCTTACCCTCTTTCCTCCTTGATCGCCGCCACCCTTCCTTTAATCTCATCCGAGACCACGTTCCGCACCCTCCCGTTGTTTTCCCGCGCGTCAGGTCCCTCGATCGCTTTCGCAACACCTTCTTTCGACTTTTGTATCCTCTTCGACTGACACCTTCTTCTTCTTCCCTCTTCTCAAGTTACAGGTCGCGTTTGCCCTTCTTTCGACGATCCTTATCCTGGTTTCTTGTAATCTTGTTTCCGACCATATTCCGCACCCTCATCTTGCTTCTGTCCTACTCTTGCGAGCTTTTGTCTTCGTTTTTTTGTCCCTTCTCTCAAGTTTCAGAATGGAGCGGTAAGGGGATAGACTCGTTTCTAGAATTGCAAGGGTGCGACGGGGTTTTTCAGTAGAAGTTTTAGTAAAACTTTCTACCTGAATTGCAACAAGCTAGGGTGAAATAAATATTGAATTTCTTGTTGAATATGTTTAATGGGTTGAAAGTAATATAGCAGCATATTTAAATTCTTCAAATTCTTTTTACTGTCAGAAATTAGACCTACTCATTTTTATCATAAATGCATAAAATCCGCAGTCTACGGTTAAAATACATTTACGTAAATGCCGGCGAATGAATCCTATTCGCTCACAAAGTGACAACGTCAACGGAATAAACTGGTCGAGAATGAAAAAGAGATGCTGTAAAAATCGCGACAGAAGGGTTGAAACGAAGCTACCCGTCAGCCCGTGCTCTTCCACCAGTACAATCACCGATCTCTTCAAAACTCGAATGATTCACCCTCGCTCCACGACGAGCAGTCCTTCTGCCACGCAACCAGAGAGAGAAAGGGAGAGCAAACAGGCCAAAGGTAAAACCCGGAAAGACAAAAGAGAGCCCCCGGAATACCGGCCGTCAAAATCCATCTCTATCGTTGAAACGGCAAACGAAGGGCACTCGAACGGAAATTCGATTTCTGGTGGTTTCGGGGCCGCGTGTACAAACGGCAGGCGCGTGCGGGAAAAACGCGCGGAAAAGGGACGGTCGTGGCGGGTTGTGCGTGTAGATTGCATCGGATAGAAGCTGTGGAGAATACGCACACGCAATGAAAGAGAAAGAGAGAGAGAACCGGGGCCGAAGTGTGACCAACGTCCGATATGGAGTGGCACGCGTGCGTCGTTATTGCGGAAGCGGGCCGATAGAGAGGTTCTGAACATCAGAGGGGTGCGTGGCAGCTCTCAGCGAAAGCGAGTTGAACAGAGAGAGAGAGAGAAGCTGAAGGGGAGACACTGAGGGAAAGGGACAGAGAAATCGAGACAAAAGGGTCGCGAGAACGAGACGGAAGTAGGGGGTGACGCGTTGGAAAAACAACGGAAGGGTGCAGAATGTGGTCGAAGATGAAATTAACCTCTTGCACTGCTGTTTATTTGCAGGCAATGGGGACTAAACACGCGGTTCTATTTTTCTTGATTTCGTAGAGGGGTTAACGAGGAATATTAGCGGATGTTTATGCAATTTTCAATTTTTATAGAGAAATTTTAAGAAAGTGATACCAAATGAAATCCTATTTTCATTGGTTATAACTAGACTGCGGATCTTTATGCATTTATGAAGAAATTGGTTGGGTGAAATATAAAATAGTACAAGATTTTCTAAATTCAAGAATGTTCTAATGTTCCTTTTAATGTAACAACCTCGTTAAGGGATGAAATCAATTTTTACGTTATTCCTACAAAACATTTCTATCTTGCATAAAGATCCGCTGTCTAGTCATAATATCTATAGGTCCAAAATAAATAAAAGTCGTGCCAAATTTTTAGAGACAACAAATGCATAAAGATCCGCAGTCTAGTTATTAGTAAATAGTTGAACGTAAAAATTATTCGCGATAATTACAATGAGAATAGAGCTGCAATTTTCCAGGCAACGATCGAATTCTTTTCTCTGCCCGTCGCCTAATGTTCTGCAATTTCCTTTCGCTCGGAATCTGCCTGCATCGCGCTACGTTTTTTCGCAAACCGGAATTCCTTGGAGATGCGCGGGCTTCCAGAATTTCTCGTTTCATTTCGCGTAACAAACGAACGGCAGAATCGTAACGAAATTAGTTGGCTTTGACTCGGGGAAGATACGGCGCGTGGCTTGAAGCTCGACGAAACGAGGGCGCGTTCTCCAAGAGAGAAAAACGCGTAAGAATGCATAGAAAGCGAGAGATAATTGCGCGGTTAATTGAAAATCAAAATCGCGTTCCGTTGGCGAGCACGTGAGATTTTTTTCCAGCTATCTGGTCGTATTTGTTGCCCCCGACCGCGCTAATTGCTCGATACGACCGCGTTAAATAATATTCGGAACATTTCGCGCGAGACGTTCGATCATCCGAGACACAATGACGAAACCAGATGCAAAAGATTGATGCCGTTTCCTGTTAGCAGACGCCTGTCATACGGTTTACTTACTCTGTTAATAAAATTGATATTTACATTGCTGCGAGTGCCGTGCGACAAGCACTATAAATGTTTACCGTTTTATAGTATCGTTCGGATGCGATCCACGTGGCTCGGACGTAGTCACGCGGAAACGCCCGGAGCACAGGACGCGTTAAGTACCAAAGCAAAGTACAAATATTGTTGGTGGAACATCACGTGAACGCCGCTTATTCTTTGCACGAGTCCAGTTTTTCTTCCACGTTCGCGCTGTTATCGCGATTTCTCTGCGAATCTCAGCGTCTTCCACTCTTCGGAAGTCAATTATGTCAATATGTTTATGGCTGTTACGTTGCACTGATATTTCGTAATCGTGGCAAACAATATAAAAACCGTTGAGCTGAAATTCTATTTAAGTTTTCCCGTTTAACGATTTCAATTAAAATCTCGCACAATGCCAAGATTGGACTTTGTATTTTGTGTATTTTATTTTAAATTCTGTTACTTCAAGCAATTTTTATTTCGCTCAGAGATGTGCAGTTCATTGATTATTTTTTCAAGGAGTGCTTCGACATCCTTTTCGTCAACTTCGAGGATCCCAGAGGGGAGGGGCTTCCAGAATTTTTTGCAGCGAAACCAGTCGGCATGAAAATTTGAAATTTTGCGGCTCTATTTACCGCCCCCTTCGAAGAAAACGAGCACATTTTTCCAAGATGTAATATTAGCTTTTTGTAAAGTAGGAGCATTGCTGCAAAAGGACAGCGCAAAGGATTATCTTTCCAGGATGCAAGAGTGCAAAAAAATGCGAGATAAAAATTTGTTTGAAGCCGAGGCGTGGCCTGCGCAAGGAGTTAACAACTCGAACCGAGTAACACCTGCGCCTCGTTCGCGATCGGATAATACAGAGTGATAGGGGTGCGGGTATCGGGAAAGCTCGCGATTCGCTTGTTATCAGCTGACAGTGCCGGTATTCCCTGGCGGGTAATCGGACCCGAGAACCGGCGGAACGTAACGATGCGTGGCTCGTTTCAAAATGCGAACGAGTTCCCTCCGAAGGAGTGACATTACGTTCTGGTAAGAGAATCTACGAGAACACACGACACCTTCGATCCACATTCGAATTAATAAATCATGGACATTGTTTATGTTCCTTCTTGATCATTCTAATCAGATGGAAATAAAACATTAGTAGTTTTCATTTCTTTAAACATGTTATGGAATTTTTGTGAATTTACAGTGATTTGATTTAACACATTATCTATGTATCAATGATTATTCCATAATTGTTGAAAGTCTACGGTCCATGGCTGAGGATTTTGTAAAAGAATCATTCAATAGCAACAGCAACTTTAATCATAAACCAACAAAAGAAGATTTTTAAGCTTCCATTTGGTATAACACAATTATTGGAAAGCCTATCAATAGGCTATTATAAAATATTGTTTACATTATTAAGTAATTGTATAAATAATAATTGTATAAAATTGAAAATATCGTGGGGAATGAAAATATTCTAGGTCGGAAGAAATGTTTAATTTTCAAGTTAAAATTGCTCCGAGTGTGAAATCATACTCACTGCGACTCTATTAAACATTGACATCGAAAATAGAAGCAGAAATGTGTGCAGTGTGCTGATGTTCCAGTAATTCTCACAGCAATTAGCAAGTTCGCCAGAAAACTTACAGTTAAATTATTCGCGTAGCATGATAGCAGTCCCCGAGCGTCTCCATCAAGCTTTGTGTAAGCCATAAGCGTTCTCAGCTTGGAAATTGCTGCAGTTCCGAAAAAGTGGATGTCCGCGTGCGAAAACTGCTGTTTCACGTGTGTCGGGAAGATAAAAAGTTGCAGAAATCGCGGACGGGCTACTAGCGAAACCCGCGACGAAGCAGAAGTTCGCGTCTTCAATTAAGGATCGCGCAACTGGGTCAAAGATAAAAATAAAAACCGCGAGATTACGTGTTGTTCAAGTTTCCCCCGCGTTATCGAGCGACACATCTTAGCCTTGTCCAATGAAAAAGTACGAAATTCATAGTCGAATGGTGACTCTTAAGGGATTTGTACTCCTCGGTTGTATTGATACTATGCGTTCTATTCGATGCGGCTTTCGCTAACTAGCTTGCGGATTCCATTAGCGGTAGCCGTCTAACGTTTCTGTTGAACTTTTTACCGGACAATGTATCTCGAAACAAGAAATAACATGACTTAGACCACTTTCATAATTATGGACACATATTCATTGAACACTTTCAGTGTCTACTTAGCGATAGGTACATCCAGTAAGAGACTTTTAGGTGGATCCAAACGAATTTCGGAAAAGCCAGTCTCTAAGTTTGAACACTTTTTAAGAACTCTGAGAAGAATAACGAATCTTAATGCAAAATAAAAACTTTCTCAGCATTTCTCGAACCGGTGGTTGCCACCGGTCCGCCATTGTGAACGGAGACAGTCGGGTTTCATAAAGTGAAAAATGGTTTCTAGAATGAAACGGCTCGTCGAAAGAGGAATTTCGAAAGCGTGGCAGTCGATGGCGGACCTTGAGGATCCCTCCGACCGTTACCAGAGACAGCTGTCCGCGTGCAACGCGGTGCACCGGCTCGGCCGACGATCCACGGAAAGCCAGGCAACAAATGAACGAAAGAACAAGCTACAGGGAGAAAGACACACACACACACAGAGAGAGAGAGAGAGAGAGAGACGCGCAGGTGTCACGATCGAGACGAGTCTGCGGCGCACGCTGCAGCCAGGAGTTGCATGTTGCACTTTATGCGTTGCACATCTACTGTCTCCGTCTTGCTTGACGCTCTTAATGCCTCTGTTCATTCTCTTCTCCTCTCTCCTTCTCTCTGCCTTTTCTACTGTCTACTGTACTGCTCCTCTGCCCCTCGTCTTAAAGCTACTTCCTATGCCGCATGAAGCCCCGTTCACACGGTACCTCGACCTCCTCCAGAGGTTTCTTCTTCCTCGAGACATCCTTCTGAACAACTGCCACCGGGTCAGGGATGAAAAGAACGCTTTTACGAGCCTCACCTCTAGTACAACTACCGGGGATTGTTTCTTAACCCCGCTCGTTACTCTTGCCGGATGCAAGGACGACGGTGAGTTAGGCGCGAGGGGATAGGTCCGTCATGTCAATTTCGTTTACCCTAACACTGTGGATGCTTTCGACAACATTATGCTAGCTAGACCCTAGACACGGTCTAGCTCGGTGTACATTCTATCTCCACAGATTTATTTTTCAAGCTCTTTCAAGGTTCGGCCAGATGAAAATATCTAATGCTAAGTTAGCGATCAAACAATACTGTTGATGTTTTGAATCACATCAACCTTCAACTTACCTAGTAGTCTAAGTGAATGCCTCAATACGGAAATAAAACATTGTCTGTGTTGTTAACTTCTTAAAAGCTACAGATCTATATGTGTAACAAAATCTAAACTTACTACTACACATGCCACACCGATAAATAGGATAATTAAGCCTATCACACTACACTATAGATATATGTAATCCACTGCTACAAATTGTATCAACTCTTCCGTGACCACTAATGACTAGGCGGATCTCTATGCATTCATGGCTTTTGAAAATTTTCAAAAACTGCTGGAATATAAAATTCCAGCGAATTTAGTACGATTTTTATTTATTTTCGAACCGTAAGGACTACTAACACTGAAAATGAGATTTCACTTGATTCCACTTTCTTATAATTCGCTTAAAAAATTAAAAATTGATATATACTAATACATACATACTAACGACCTAGTAGTTGACGCAATCTTCATAAATAAAGCACTGTTAAAGAGCCAAAGGCTGTCTGTAGAGACCAGGTAGCGCAGTTACAATTTATTTTGCGTTAGGAAAAGATTCAGTCGTTTCCACCACAACTAATGGTGGGTTTACATTTCATTCGTCGACTTTTAGCGCCTTTCTTTCGATGGTTTCTCGACGTCGAACTTTTGAGCGCTAGTGTACTGGATAGGTTCTAATAGGTTGATAGGTTAAAGACTTCGGGGACGATAGGTCGATCGATCCGGACGAAACTGGCTCCGGTTTCGAGGGATCGTTGACATACAGCTCGGATGTGCCCGGGGCTAAATCAGATAGGAAATAGCTCGCGAATACGATTGATCGCGGAGTCGAATCCGGTGCGGCGGAGAGCTTGAACCTGCAAAGAACGGGGGCTTCCTTAAATCGAATAATCGGCCGAAGGCCCATGGGAAAGAAGTACGAAATGAAGATCGATGACATCGTTTCACTGCTCTAAATAACTACACGAATTTGAATCTCTGTTCTCCTGAATCCTTGCTGAATATTAGGAGACTGAAAACAGTCGCGAGTACCGTTCGTTAGAAATTGGAAATTGAGGTGGCTACATTTAGATGGACCATCTTGTATATTTGATTGTGTGAAGTGTAATAAAACAAGGCTCGTAGAGAAAGTTCATAAAATTCATATGACGCGAGTGAATCTGCAGTATCCAGTTTATATTGTACATCCTCTGGCCTTTATGATACTAATACGAACACAGTGTGGACATACCTTCAGCAACTCGTATTAAACACCGCGACCGACTAATGAAGAACATAGAGCTCGTAAATGTTGAAAATATGTTGTATTTATATCCTGTCACATAATTTCGAAATTGTTTTTCATCTTCCTCCTCTGATAATCGGTACGAGCGATATGAAAACTCTGTGTAGAAGATTGGCATCTTTATTGAAAATTCAATATTAGTCCGTGAAAAAAAAAGAAACAGGAAGTTCCATCGCGATAGGATTGTGTTTCGTTGATACACGAACAAAATAAAAATGAACCTCGATAATCTAATTCTCACGTGGCGAGCACTGGCAGATAACAGTACACGATTCATTCGCGGTCTGTGTGCATAACTGAATGGAGAACGAACGTATTATAGCGTTGCCAGCTTCGAGTCAATGATCACCTTGTGGACTTTATACTTATACAGATAATGGCGGCGCCTGAAATGCAACAATTTCGAACAACAACTATCCAGTGAGAAAATAAACTGGAGTAACCAATCCGGTATCGAAAGATTCTGCTTCCTGATTTAGTCGGTTCGTTAACACAATTCATCAAATTCACAGTTCAATAATCATTAGACGGCGGATTTTATGCATGTATGAGAAAAATGAGTAGGTGTAATTTAAAAAGGTAAAGACGTTAGTGAAATTCAAACATACTGTCACATTATTTTCAACCTATTGAACATATAAAGAAAGAAATTTCTATTTTGTTCCAGTTTGTTGCAATTTATGTAGAAAATTTTCTTTTTGCATAAAGATCCGCTGTCTAATAATTAATCATAAATGAATTTCTACATATATTGACATTCGTCTAGCGATTGTCCAGCGATGCAATTTCATGCAGTGGCAATTTACCGTTGCGCGATAATCAAAGTGGTCCGCAAAAGTGAAATTCGTGGGAAATCAATGGCCGGGAAGCATCCGAGTTTTTGCATGAAAGATGAAAGGAGCATTCGTCCGAGGATTCTCGTGCGATTCGATTTCTGTTCGTTGCGTCTCCAGGAAGGAAACAGGAATCGTCGAATGATAGGACATTGAACGGGTCTCCAGCCCCGGGGGCGTTCTGAAAGAGATGCCAGAGGAACACGTGTTGGCGAAGCCCCAGAACCGTCTTTCGCACCGAATCCTTAGGATCTCATAGTTCAATGCGCCATCGCATCGGAGCCCCGGCTCCGACCGCTGCGATTCGCGTGGAAAAGTCGCTCGAGCGTGGACGAGATTCTCCGTCGTAGTCGAGCTCGACCGAAAAATGATGGGTGTTATTGGCCATGAACGATCGCGTCTCTTCAGCGATTCAACACGTTCAACCACCGCCCCACGAATCCAACTCCGCGCCCGGTACCAAAAACTTATTGTCCTCGAACGTCAGCGGTTTCCTACGTCACGATTTTTGTTGTAGTAAATAGACAGCGATCTATTTTATATGTAATAGTAATATATGTTTGTGATAAGACTGCGGATTTGATGCGTTTATAAAAAAAATTGGTACGTACAATTTAAAGCAGTGGACATATTTAAAAAAATTTAAGAACATCAACGTATTGGTTTCAGTTTAATCAAATAGTTAAAACAAGAAAAAAGTTTGTATGTAACCTCTGTGTTTTGGAATCGACGCAGACATTTTTTATTTTGCATAAAGATCAGCAGTCTAGTAATAACACAAGAATTATACTTTATACATCAGGAATTACGTGTATACAACCATAGATCGATCAACTCAATAATCAATCTCATCCAACAATTTTAACTTTGAGGCGCCAGTAAAAATTGCCATACCATTATTCGAAACGGTTTTAATATCATTCACTTCGTCTGTATTCTATAAATTGTAGAAAGCTCAACTGTTGTATGAGAAAACAGATTCAATTCGATGTGCACAATGTAAAATGATTACATAGAATAGAAATGATCTGGGTTGAAAGAAATGTCTTGATTTTCGAATTAAAATTTCTTCGATTCTAAAGGGTTATCAAAATAAATTATCTTTTCATTTTAATTGTAGAATTTATGGAAGTAGTAGAAGAAGTAAGTATAGCAAGCAATGTCTCAGATTTGCACAGCGGTTGCGGAAAGCTTCATTGCGCCTAAATATTTCACGTTTTTGCGACGATAAGATAAATTGTCCCGATCGGTATCAGCCCGTTTCACGAACTCCCTCGATATTACTTCGATCTATTTATTTAACGAAGAAATCCCTGCTTTCGTTGAGCCGCGGCATGATCCAGATCCTCGGGTGTATTTCATCTTGATTTATGATCAGCTGTTATCGCTTCGCGAGACGACTCAATAGCTCCGATTCATGAAAACAAATGGGAGAACGGAAAGTGACTGAAGATTCTCGATATTTTTCATCGAGTTTCGACGTGTCTATTCGAGATTGTTCCGATAAAATTCCCACCGTCGAGCAACAATTAAAACACGTCGTTGTCGAGTGAACTTGATAATGTACATCTACGCAGGAAACGCTACGAGCATCGTGACCAACGAGTGATATTTTATAAGCAGTATTGTGTTCGATTGGATCAAGAGGTCCGGACGATACGTTTCCACGGTAAGGAACTTAAAAATTTTGTTTAACGTCATCCGGTTTAAATCGCGTTTGCCGGCAGACTACGGTAACGAGATTTGCAAAGACGAGCACGGGCTTTTTGTTTAAGGATGTAATCTCATTGATGACGAAGCACCTGCTGGAATGCCGCCGTGGCCGCGCGTCCGCATTCGATAATCGGCGAGTCGAAATCACCGGCGATGCACATACACATTGTGCCAACGAAAACCATTTGAACACTGGATTCCTGATTTTCAACAAATTATGCTCAACTCACCGTGACGGTAAAACGGCTAAAAAATCGGGACTTAACTTCGAGCTTACTTGGTTTCTATTTGTGTAGAGATTTGTTGAAATGAATGCTCTTGAAACGTGTAGAATAGTGTCTCGAATAGATATAGTCGTCTCGAACACGTTTCGAGAATCGACAAGCCGATTCCGCGAACATCGGCTGAAACCAATCGAATAGTTGAGGAGTCGCAAACTCCGGTTCTGTAATGGCACTGTTTTGCCTCGAGATTGATTGGCGAGAGTTAGAAGACAGGGTTAAGTAATTTGCGACAAAGTCGTGCGGAAGTTGGCCCATCCAAGAGTCACGTCGACATCTGTATGCATGTAGAACAGAACGATGGAAGTTACCAGGAGCCGTGCGCCATGGATCAAAATGGTAAACGCGTATTGTGGAACGTTCCTGGATTGAGCGGATTCGCTAACGCGCGCTTGGCTAATTAACCCGATCCAATTAGCAGGACTGGTAACCGATTTATACTAAAGTAATTAGACGTTGATACCCGGCGTTCTACGATACGAACGTGTAGATACACAACTTCTTGGTGACGACACCGTGCGGATTATGCGGACTTGCATAATCTCGCACTTGACGAATCAACGAGCGTTCAATTGAATGTTGGAGCCTCGAGTAAACACACGAATACAATGTATGGGATCTTGTGGTGCTTAGAATCCCTAGACTTTCAAGAATCCCCCGTCTTTCAAAACTGAAATGGCCGCAGAGACTGAATTAACACCGGATTGTTATCCTCCTCCAAAAAATTTCCCCTCAATTTTTCGCGAATAAATGATGATTTTGGAAACGGGAAGAAACAGCTGATCTTGCAATGCACTTTAAATCCTTTCCCGCACGCCAGATTATTCTAATTTATTCTCTGCTGGCTGGGCATCGGGGAATTGTTATCTTACACAGAATTTCCATTAAAAAATCTAGAATCCTTCCGCATCGGACAAGTCTCATCTCCTAATAGACAATCCACGTAGTCGCAATTTGCTACGCGAGAGGCTAACGCAACTTCCTGAACAGCTTACAAGGATAAAAAAGGCTAATGCTTCGGATTCCTCGCATTTCAGCTGCGGCGCGCACAATGCATCCGCGGGGTGAGCTGCAGTGGGAACGTGCATCGGTTGAGGTATGGCCTGGAATAAACTTCCCATGGAAACGGAAGATGCAGCGAAAACGTGGAGAGCTCTAAGAAGCTCTAGGACGAGAGCGGTGTGTGTTGTGTTGGCCCGTGCGTCTCGGCCGAGGAACGCGGAGAAAGTGTGGGATTGAGTCACTCGGTGTTGCCAGGTGGATAATCGATGGAGGAGGTGCATGGTACACGCTGCGGGGGCGGGTGCATCCGAGCAGAAATTTGATTTGCAAACGGACCGGACACGCGTCCTCTTCAAACCTTTTCGCCGGAGAACGATGTACTTGAGGCGATTTTCTCGGCATATCCTGTGGTGACAGCCAACCGCAAAAAATGACATAGATATTATACATAACAGAATTTGGTGATGAGTTTACGGTTTAAAAGCATCGATGTTTTCCGACGTGCGAAACCTGAATTCAACACTGACACCTTCGACGAACGCATTTCTTCAATCTAACGACAAATCGACGAACAAGAAACTGGTCGTTTGAAAGTGGTAAGTTCAGTGCGAAAACAAGCGATGAAAATCGCACCAAGTGTAACCGCAGCCTAACGTCGTTTTAATTACTTGTCCTCCTATCAACAGATCGCCTCGTAGCTGGCCGGGGCTTCGAGAGGTTCGATTTATCGATCCTCGGCCTCCTTCGACGACGTTTTCCCCGAGAAGTCGATTTCAATGTCGCGCAAATAAATTCATTTTTCTTCACCGACAAATATACAACTTTCGATGAAGAAATTTATCTACAATCTTGTAAAGTAGTCGGTGGACTGCGGATTTTATGCGTTTATGATAAAACTGGGTTGATGCAGTTTAAAACAGGAGAAAAATTAAGATGATTCAAAAATAAAGATATATATCTTTTGCAATTGGCGCAGCAAATTTTTATTTTGCATAAATATCCGCAATCTAGTACTTAGTCAGTTTCTATTAAAAAATGTGAAAGCATCTTTTACGAGTTCAACAATCGTAGAATATAAACTCGGAAAATCATTTGAGCCGGTATTGTGGTTAGAACTTGAAATTTGAAATTGAATTGAACGATTTGAAATTGAAGATGAGAGCATCGTAGAAGAACAGCGACGGAGACTCGGCCGAGGAGATCTAGCGGGGCAGAAGTGTACCGTTCTTAAACCTAATCAAGGGAGGGATCACGGTGTCGGGAAAAAAAGAACTGGTTAATTGCAGCGGCAGAAGGCCGGCGCCTTGATTAACGGAATAATTAGCCTCGAAACGACGGTAATGCAAAAATGAGAGAGTAGAAAATTTACAGGCGGAACAGGCTAATAATTACGAGCAACGCGATCGTCCTATCTGCATTTTTAATTGAACCCACCGAACGTAGAAAACTTTCGTTGCGCTGTGATTTGCCCGCAATAATGAATCCCTCTCTAATTATTGTTACGTTTTTTAATTCCACTCTCGGCCGAACGGAGCCGGTGATTCAGGCAAGCCTCGACCAAACATGAACGCTTTAGGAGAGAGAACGAGAGAGGGAGAGAGAGAGAGAGATACTTTAGTTACGCGTCGCCAGCCTCGTTAATCGCGACACGTGTTTTCCAGCGTTTTAATGACGTTGTTATTGTCCTGCGAGATAAAAGCCGACGAACAGGGAAAGAAGGGCTGCGTTATCGATTTATCTTCTCCCCTGCTCCTTTGTCGACGCTAAGCTCTTCTTCACAAAGCCCCGACTTTGACTTACTTCGCAACTGAAGGCTGCTATCTGCCTCGCTGATGTTCTCCTGATTTTACAGCTATTCACATCAATCTATTTACTGTCTTTTAACTTCAATCTACCCCCTGCGATTTTATTTTGTATTTGTAAAATGTGCAGCACTTCAATCAATCCTATCTTTAATCATTCTGTATGTCTTTCGAAGACTCGCTCAAACATTTTAACAGAGAATGCTTGCAGGATTATTTTGTTCCAACTGCAGCTATTGTCCTGCTCATTTATTCAGTGATTTACTTATTCACTTAAATCCGATTGTATACGATGAATAAAATATGTAGTTAGTTGATCGGTGTTCCTCGATACTTTGAAATAATAATTCTTGTATTTTTCGGAGACGTGTCACTCGAATTTCCCTCGAAATCGAACAGCGGTGTTTCTGTAACGATTTACTCGTCAGGAACGTCCCAAGCAGCGGTGCGATTTTCCCGGTGTTTTCCCGGCGGCTTACATAATTTTCCCGTCGAGTTAATTAACGAAAAAGCACGCTGCAAGATTGTTAGAGTGGCGGGGTTAAAGTAACGATACGAGATTATGGGCCACTTCACCGTGAAAAATTATGCGCGCGTGACAGAGAATGGCAATTGTCCTGAAATTAACGAGAACCACGGATGATTTCCTCGCATTTTCGTGGATCAAGGACTCGTCCGAGCGACTCTTGCCGAGCGCCTCCTAGAAACGAGGCGGCGACGAGCAAAACGAACGAATGACCTGGATATAGGCTCATGTGTGAAAGATGCTCGTCCTATAAATAGGTAATGAAACTATTCATTAAAGAAGATAGAATGTTCGGCTACACCTGCACGCCCCGGCGACGGGCTCCTTAAACCTGTTACCGGGCTTCACAAAATGTTCCTTGTCTCCCGATCAACATAATTCATGATTGTACAAATTGATCGTTGCATTTCATTGTAATGGAACCAATCACTGTTCATTCGCAGCGATTAGACAGCGGGTTTTATGCATTTATGACAAAAATGAGTAAGTGTAAATTACAATAGTAAAAACATTAGAAGAATTTCAAAATACTGTTACATTATTTTCAACCTATTTCACTTCAGCTTGTTGCAATTCAGGTAGACAATTTTTATTTTGCACTACCATGCAGGTAGTGCAGGCAGTTTAGTAATTGTAACATTAAAATCGCTATTAAATTGATCCCTCACACGATCCTTTTCGCCAAACAAGAATTCGTTTGCAGTTCAACCACAACTGAGTGAAATAAGAATTGTTTTGGCCACGATGTACGAAAAATTTCTGTTTCGGCCACGTCCGAGGAGATCGAAGATCTTGATAATATTAGTCGCGGCCAAAGTTTCCAGTAGCGGCTTGTGCAATTTGTTTCGAAAACGCGTTTAATTCCGCGGTACAATTAATTATCAGCGATCAATATGCAAATAGGCCGATTCTCGGCTCAGATAGGCCACGGTGAAAGTATTAAACGAAACAGTGCGCTGCTGGCCGGAAGATATCGCTGTATCAAGGGTCTCGCGACCAAGTCCTTGAGCGGACCGCTTTAAACCCAGTTCCTCATGAAAAATCGCTATTATCTCGCCGGTCTATCTGCCGGAGCCACGAATCGACCGTGCAGACAGTTTGCGCGGAATCAGCGATTGTTGCGTCGATCGATCAGCTCCGATCGAGCTGCTATTTAATCTAAACTAATCGCTCCGTGTTTTATTGAATGGGAAGGCTCATCAATTCCCTGGATGTTACGTAACGACACTACGGAAAACATTGCTCCTCCGTGCGATTTTGAACTGTGTTGAACTCTGCTGAACTGTGGAGATTAATATCCTCAGTCAAAATTGCCGTATCATTGTTCGAAACAGTTTTGATATTATGAAATTCTTCTGTGTTCTATAAATTGCTAAAAATTCAAATGTCGTGTGAGAAAACAGCATAGTGTAAAAAAGATTACATAGAATAAAAATCTTCAAGGTTGACAGTTAAAATTGCTTCGAATCCAAAGGGTCAATGGACGACCGAGTAAATCGTGAATAGAAACTTTTGGTAGAATCGAATCCTCGCAAACAATCGCCAGACTGACATGGCGGATCGCGAAAAAATGGTGCGTCAGGTGATCTAATGTAGGGAAACGGAAGCAACAGGTTCGATATGACGAGAGGACTGCGACGAGAACTGCAGCCGGGACACACGCGAGAGCCGAGGGTTAGTTTTTCATTCGCAGGCACAGTCGGGAATGTAGGCCAGCGGCAATTTCGAAAATATTAAATCAGACCGACCAGTTGCCAGGCAATCGGACGGTCAGACGATCGACCGTCGTCGTAGACGTAGAGTTAGACGACGTAGGTGTGAATGTAGGTCAGGGTACCAACACGTACAGCCGTCGCGGAAGAATACGAATCGCGAATTCCGCGGAATTAGTTCGTTTGATAACAATTGACGTACTGCATCGGGAATTTCGATGGAGAACGCCGCGCCGGTTCACCTTCCGCGGAGTCCTTGCTGCAATTGTGAACTTGCGGATATTCCAGCGTTTTTCCAAGTTTTCATCGCCTCTTCCTGTTGCGTATATTTTTTATCGAATTTGTGGAGAGTACGTTCTACTCAATTTTTAATTTAATATTCTTTTCTCTTGGCTACTCTGTAAATTTTTACTCTGGAATTCAATTACGAACATTTTAGATGGACTTGAGATTGAGTATGTTTAATGTACGATAAAGTTGAATATTTATGTAATTCTATGAAGATGGAATGCATTCAATCGTTCTGCACGTTCACGACCAATTTAATATTCGTTTCACCTAGACGTTATTTTTCAGGAATATCGTTGCAGAAGAGTTTTCGAGTGTTTCTTCCCCGTCCTCGAATTTTCGCGGTTAGCTTTCGAAACCTTGACGAGATCCGCGCCGGATTCGAGCCACAGGCTCCCGGATTACACAAAAGTGGTCCTCACCGGTCTCTCTCTCTCTCTCCACAGCCTTAGGGTAGGATCGATAACATCTATCGTGGAGGATGTGTTCCTCTTAAATCGCTGTTTCGATCGCTGAAACCACCGTTTCGCTGAAACACGCTCAACAGAATACTTCCACAGTTCCAGGGTCGATTCTATAAACTTTTATCCTCTCTACTATTCACCAGAATGTTGAAAAATTGCTAGCCAAGACCCCCGAGCAAAATTAAAGCAGATCAATGATCGGAAGTCGTCTCTGTTTGCGACAGATCAATCATTTTCAATGAGCGTTTCGCGTGGAATATTAAACGCAGAGCCCGATGCACTGGGACGGAAACAATCAACATATTTTAGCATAAATCAATAGCATAATCCTGTGGAAATATTCTCACGAAAATGTTTGTGTGTAATCGAATTCGTAGAATTAAGGTCTCGGTTAGGTCAATTTTACAGATAGGTATGGGTCACGTCCTCGTAATAGCTGTCCAGTCTGCTCGTATGCTACAAGTCTAAAATAATAGGGGTGGGGTGGATAGCTATTATGACTTGAGGTGTCTTTTTTCGAAAATCAGAAAATCAAAGCTGTATCCAATTTTTAAAAAATTAGTTAGTTGCAAGGTTAGTCATGTTACAATAAAATAGTATATTAAGATATCCTGACAACTTCAACCAGATCGACCTCGTGCATCGTTCGGAATAAATTCGGAAAGATCGGTAATCTTCGGTAGCTTGCAGCAGGGTTCGCCGTGAATTTCGCGCGAAAATCTGCGCAGCAGAGTCGATTAGCGGTAAGCTATTATCGATAGCGTCGCAGTGGAGGCTTATCAGCTCGTTAAATAATTTATATCCTCCGTCGAGATGGAATCGAGGCGCGGAATTACAGCGTCGAGCGTCGGCTCACGGTGTACACTGCGAAAGATCATTAAGAGGTATTGCGTGGTCTAATAGGTCTTGTGTAATTGAGTCCCGGGCCACCCGATGACTCCTAAGTAGTCCAATCCGTAATTATCGCATCAATTTTTCCGTTTCTTATTCGCGCACTCGTTTTAATTGCTGCGCCTCGAACGGAAACGATCGACATCGAGAGAAAAACTTGATTCTCGATATTTTTCATCGACCAGTCGGCCACGGAATATATCTAAACGCAGTTTGCGAAACGTCTGTTAATGTCGCGGCTGACACTTTAATGAAGCATCAACTTTCGGAGGACTAAGCTCCGAGACTAAGCTGCTTATCTGTATGCAGACGCTTTTATTCGCAATGCTCTCTTTCAGCCGCAGTGTCTTCGCCAGGATAAAAACACTGCTTCCGATGCTGCGGGCCTTCGCAGCAACCATAACTAGTTCTGCTGGAGTCTGCTGACACCGATCATTTGTTCTTAACATTTTGCGCGTAAATATGTACATAAACAATTTTCCACTCAATCAATCAATTTGTTCCTCATCCTGGTTTTGTAAAATAATATACGAAAATTACGCCTCTCGCAAAGATCAACAGTCTAATGATTAATTAATGAAGATAACACTGTCCCGCAACGATATAATTTCATTAGATGAAAAAGAAGCGAATTTTTGAATATTTTTCTCAGTCAGCAGAGATTAAAATGAACTGCAACTTCGTTACGAGATAAAGCAGAAGCGAACTTCTGCATGATAATATTTGTCAGGTTCGTTAGAGGATGATCCGGATGCAATAACCAGAGGAAAATCTTTTTAATCGACTGCTGCAAAGGGCAAGCATTTTAAAAAACGAGATAGTGCCGTGTAAATGTCAGGCTCGGTGGTCCAAGCGCAACGTTCAATTATCAAATAAATTTCCTCTCGAGCGCCGGGTAAACGTTTTTAACGGATAATCCGCTTTCGACCACTCCCGCCGCGTGTAATTTACAATCAACGGGTAATTCGACCGTCTCGAACTTCGTAATTCGCAATTTTCCCGCGGGACCAGGAAAAGTTGCATCGCGCGATTTCGAGGCTTTTCTCTCTCTGTCTCTCACTCTCTCTTCCTATTCGCCGGATAGTTTGCAGAGGTGATGACGAATTTCGAGGCAATTTGCGAGCCGCAGTCACGTTCGCGGGCCTCGCGGAATTAATAACTCGATCGAGGAAACGACGACAGCCGACCGAGTCTCCGTGCTCGATTATTCAGACTGTCCCCGACCGTCATTAACCGCCTCCAATAATTTATTCGCGGTCAAACGAATCTGATTGCGCCGAAAACGCCGCCATTCCAACAGCGAGAAACCTGCGCCTCTTCTTCTTCAAAGTTCCTTTGGAAATTCCACAAATGCGCATACTTTTGCTACCCGATTCAATACGTGCTCGCTGTGGGTCCTGAACAGAGAGGAATTCACGAGGTGTGGATTTTTAAACGGTTCGAAGAACAGTCAACAGTACGAATTAGCAGAAAATAGTAGTAAACACGTTTTCAATTAAACAAATGAAACAGTTCTGGAAGAAGCTGTAAATCCAAGAATTGTTGCGGTGTCGCATCTGCTGTTACAATGTAATGTTTTTTATTCGCCGTTTTCATTAACAATAATGTGTAGTTTAAAGTTATCCATTTCACTAGGCTGTGTCTTTTAATTAGAAAAGAACTCCACTTTGATCATATCGTTCAACAGGAACGAACACAATTTTTATTTTGAAGATTTATAGCATACGAAAGAGAAATGTTTTTCGAGTTCCTGGTGAAAATTAGATTGATACAGCAAATAATCCCAGGGTGTCGATGGCATCCGCATCGATTTTTCAGTCACGTCCGATTACAGTTGACCTGAAATTTTCGACAGCCCTGGTGCATCGGGGGCAAATCTGCGCAGGACACGGTTCGAAACAGACGCGGGCACCGCGTCGTGATCGATCCTCCTATGGGATTCCGAAGTTGCTGCAAACTGTGGCTGCTAACTTCCCGCGAACTTTGACCCGCGGGGCGTGAACCACGCGATCGCTGCTTCTAGCCCTGTGGTTGCCTTAGAATCCCCTTTTAAAACCCAGAAATCCGTCAAAGGGCCAACCACGACCCTTGTAAGACGATCGTCGCAGTCCCAGCGACTTAGCGAATTTCATTTGAACATAGCAACGAACTGAATTGAACTGAACTGAACGAGCCCTTTGCACTCGGGAACTGCATCTTCCGGAAATTCATTAAGTAGTTTCAAATAATATATTAGAGCGCGGGAAATAATTATCCTATTTAAATGAAATTTGGTACGTGATCGAGTACGAGAGTCCAACCATAACGCCGATACGTTTTTTCCGATGAGTCATAGGCCGCGCATCTCGGAATATTATATTTCAATCACCCACTCCACTTATCGATTTGTAATCTGTCATTAATAATTTATACCCGCCGCTGCTCGATAAGAATCATGTAACCCAACGGATGGAATATTGATTAGATTCTATTGTGCTCTATATGCGAAATGTGGGTTATAGCACACATCGAACCTTTTACCTGTACCTAAAGGCACTATCCTCGATTGGAAAAATTCTGAATTAAATTCTCTGTGCGGCGATGATTAAACTGGAAATATTTATGCAATATAAACATCGTTGAGAGAAGGGACTCAATTAGAAAGTAGCTTCTTTTCTTTTCAGGAATATTCTGAAATTTTTTTGACGTCTTTACCGTTTCGCATTCCGCGAAGCCGCAGCGATTATTAATTAATGGGGATGTATCACTAACGAAGCAACACGCAACGTTCTGATACATACGGAGAGTCTAGGTGAACGTGGTATCGAACATTGTATTCCGCATTATTTCCAAAGGAATTCTTTTCATTCCGAAGTCAACAATCGACGTCGTTCAATTTATTCGATAACCGGTCCCTGTCGTCGCTCAATTCGTGTTTCGCGTCCCCTCGATGGTTCAATTTCAATTCACCCGATCGATGTTTATCATCGGCTTCGTCAATATTGATAGATACACGTTGCTTCTCGGCGAGCCGCGGAAAAGTGAAATTTCGGTCGAGCTAAGTGAAAAGGGCTTTTCCCCATTAACGTCGCTCTCTTCGGCAAACGGGGATATTTCCTTCTCGGTGTCCTTCCCCGATTCGAAAGGAATAAAAGCGCCGCGACGATAAATCGATAACGATGTTCGTTTATTTGCGCGAAAATAAACCGATCCATCCCAGGTTTCCGGTATCGAGTCCGGCGATCGTCGATCGTCCAAGGCGAATTAAATCGTAGCTGTCGTCGCTCCTCCTGATCCACTTAATTATGTTTGCCGCGGTGGGGGCAGTGACGCTAATTAAATGCAAATTGATAAGGCGATGGGTGTTCGAATGGCGGGTCGAGATCTAATTAGGGAGGAGTCCGACGATTTAATTACGCTCCAATCTCCAAGAAACAACTCGCGCTCGGAGAGAGACAGAAGAGCTGGCTAGATTTCAAATTAGCGGTGATCATCGCCGCGTACTGCCGCCATTATATCCTTAATTATAATGCTTAATTACCTAAAATTCAATCATCGATTACGCGAGCGAACCCCCTCCAACCGAGGACAATCGGAGAATGAATAAAAACTTTGGTCCCTGTCTACTCGGCGTTTTATCGCGTAGTTTATCCACGATCATTTCACGAAGGAGTTTAATATCGCCGCGTGTTAAGGTAATAAGATTTTATAAAGCTATAAAGTGGTGGGATTATGACACGTATCGACCTATATCCGCGAAGGGATAGTGTTCTGAAGGAATTTTATTCTGAATGAGGATCGTTCTTCCATATCTAACAAATTTGTAGGAGTACGAAGAGCTCCTATCTATTTCTACTTAAGTTATATCAAGTACTTTTACATAAGAATGGAGGATTGATCACAGCATCCGATTCGTCGATGACAGCTAGTCGAATAAATTATACCGAAGTGTGAACGAGACTTCGGTTCTGGCTGTGGTACACTTTTGAACTGACGCTATCGTCGAGGCGCTGATACGCAACGGTGACGCAACCGAGCGTATACATGGCGCAGCAATGCCAAAATTGTCAGTTTGTGTGGAGCTTGCCAAGGGAACGGATCTCTCCGGGATCTCGGAGGAGTTCCGGCTGGTCCGAAAAAGCAGCAATGAACGAGTAGAAGTGTAAGGCGTTGAGATGATTGCGAAATACATAGAACCTTCTAATGCCTAATCAGTCGTTTCAAAGATCAAGTTCGTGCGACACATTAGAAACCCGACATTTCAAGTCACACAAGTTGATTATAAAGCAGCGTGCCAGCATACCGTGGAGAATTAAATTAGAAGTGTATATTTAAAATTGAGGAAAACACGAGAACTGTGAAGGTGGAAGCCAAAACCGGTGCAGTGGCCACAACCGGTGCATCTACCCCACGGGCCGTGCCAGCCAACCCGACGCAGACCCTCTCTTCTCTCCTCCGGATAAAATTTCACTAGAAAAACCAGCTCCCGCGGCGAGGAGGCTGCGTTCGCTACAAGAGCCTCTCTCTCTATCTTTCTTCCTCCGTATAGCAGGTTACATGTTTCAAAAAGCGGAAACGTTGCAGGTCGACGACGAGATGATCTTGGCCTGGAAATTCGTCGTTTGAAGCAGAAGTTTATACATATAGTGAATCGCTGTTTCGAAGATACTTTGTTAACGCCTACTTTTAGCTGGCGGAAGTCTATTAATAGTGCCATTAATAAATGCCTCTGTTAGAAAGAAAAGGCCAGCAGCCAATGATTCCGACTCGATGCTCCGCGATCGAAGTCTAGAAGTGTTTATTATAGTAGGTCGCTCGGAAAGTAATTTCGTTTTTTGTGTAGAGATGGCATTCCTTCCATTTCTTGACGTCATTTCCTTGTAGTGCTTTCTAACCTTTCAAGCATTTTTTGCTCATCGCATCAATTCTAAATGGTAAAAAATAGAATAGATTTATTATAGAACCGTGAATCGCTCTGGTTTGTACAACTTTTAATCTGGTATAATTTATGGAAAATTAAGCGGAGTTTAAATGATTGAGAGAATACGAGTCGAGTACCAAGACTGCAATCAATTATTTGAAATTTCTTGCGTAAATACTATTCCCGAGAACACAAATCTCGTGTTTCCAGCAGGAGCGCGAAGAGTCCCGAAGGAAATATTGAAAACGAGTGGCCGGATTGCTCGTGCGAGAATTAAGGAGGAAAGGAAAAATCGTCGGTTTTAATAAAAGTCCATGGAAATTGGTTCCCGAGCCAGGAAATCTTGAAAAACCGCTTGTTCCAGTGGCCTTGTCCGCCGCGATGGCGGAACGATCGAAGCCGGATGGAAGTTAGACGGTGTATCTCGGCCGGAGGCGCGTTATTATCGTGCAGAAAAAATAAATCCGCGGATTTTAACGAGATTGCGGGAGTTCGAACTATACCCGTCCTCCACTCGACCAAGGAAAAATCGCCTCCGAGCGTTAATGACAGGACGATAAAGCGAAAGCGGAAGAAATGAACGCTCCTCGAACGACGGGGAGAATGCATTTAAGTATGTATTCATTCGACGGCCAGCTGTAGAGCAGCACGATTTCATCGAGAATTGATTAACCCCTTGCGCTATGATTTATTGAGTTGGTCGGAGAATTAGTTTGAATTTTCCTGGAGCTATTAGGTGCACAAATTAATTCGTGGATCGAGAAGTTAATTAACTGTACGCTTCAATTCGTAGACGTTTCTTCGTGGACTTGATTAATCGTTTACAAAGAATACATAGAATAGATACGTACGATAAGAATACATACGTAGAATACATTCTCTAAAACAGTCTCCATCGCTGTCTATGCTTTTACTTACAACTAATTAACACTTTCAGTGTCAAAGTCGTTTATCGAATGCAATAGAAATGAGAAAGTTCGGATTACGAGTCTTGCACATTTTAGGAAATTTATTACGTAAGTATTTAGCAGATCTTGCTAAAAATCGAACCTGAGTTTACCTCGATATTGTGAGGCGAGCGTTCGAGATGACCCGGTTCTCCGCATGGTAGTTTCGAGTCATCAGTCTGTCTGACGGAATTATTAATCACGCGGCGATGTTATTATACGTTGCGTTACGCAATCAGGAGAAACGAATGAATGAAGCATGCAGGGAAAACTGAGACAATGACAGACGCATGCGAGCAAGCGCATGTATGTATGTACATACTCACGGCACTATTCCGCTGGAATTCATTCTTGAAGGGAATTGTTAGCTGCCGCGTGATGTAAACGGTTTTTTAAGAGTAGCTAACATCGTGCAAAGAGCTCCGGGCTCTCTGCATTGTTGTCATACTGTGCGATTTTACGTAAAATCAAGTGGCATAGCAATTACTTGTATTAGGGGAAGTTACTCCGGTGAGACGATGATACAACAGATAGAAATATACACAACACATACAGTGACTAATCAATTCTAAATTTTCCATATAAACCCACATAAAAAGGTTGCAAAACACAGCTTTCAGTATTTTCTCTGCAATCACAACTTGCAATTTTTCTTAAAAATTTTGGTCACGTTGCGTAGCACAGCAATTGTTCTAACTTCTGAAAAAAGTTCAAATCGTATGGTGCAATATTAAACAAATTTTCGTCTTTTTAAGAATGTTCGAATATTAATAAGAGTTGGAAACAGATAGAGATAGATCCTAGATGGGAACGGATGGACCAACATAAACCTGGACAAGCAGAGAAAATGTCGTTGGTCGGAGACGGAGGAGCAGATAGATGAATAGAGATAGAAATCCGCGAGGTCAAGGAACAAAATGGAGAAGGACAGAGTCGCGCATAAAAAACGCGAACCGTGACGGAAACCTGTCGAAGTGCTGGAAATTGGAGGGTCGAAAGCGAGATCGCAAATACAATGGTGTGCTTGACCTCACGCTATAACATAGCCGCGTCTTTCTAATGAAGTTCTTGACCTCGGTGTCTTTCGGGATCGATACACAGTAGATTCTATGTCGGATTTGAAAAGGAAAGGACGAGGCGACTCGCCCAACCGGGCTGGGACTGATGCAATCTTTCTGCATGTGTGGACACCGACCAGAAATCAAAAGAACTGCATCGGAACGCAATCTCGCAAAGATCCATCCACCGATCTCAACAAATTAACAAGAGTGATCTCCACTGTGCTCTCAAAAATTGCCATATACTCCAAATATTTATTTTCAACAGTTTCGCATAAAAAAAATTTCGAATTGTTAAAGAAGAACTTGCTAAATTCCTTCCTTGAGCATTTCCAATAGAATTCAAAAATTCACTCCAAAATTACCATAAACTCCAAATATTTATTTTCGGCAGCTTTGCATCAAAAAAATTTCGAAGAAGAAGAACTTGTTAAATTCCTTCCTTGAGCATTTCCAGTAGAATTCTCGTTATTCGAGCGATTGTTAATTCGATGGATAAAAAGTGGAGATAAAAGTTTGCTATGCCGATCGATCGTCGATCACGCGTAACTGTCCCGATGAAAAAGTGGCTAGGTTTTTGCCGTAGCTCTCGCGATTAGATTCGCGTTAAATGTTTCTGTTATTCTGTTAATTAGCCGTGGTCATTCGCTGGATCATAATTGTGCACGAGTAATTTGATTACACGACAATTACAATTGTTAATCGCCGACCCAGATTATGTACATTTCGCCCCACTACACACCCCAGGCGAGCAACCAACAACCGAGGCGCTCTCTCAAACTTCATCGCGCGAAGGCCACCTATATAACACGGTCGCTTCCGGTTCTAACGGAATAAACGAAATCGCACGTACCGGGTGCTCCAGATTATTAGACTACATTTAGATATTATTACACGGTGAACGAACTCGGCGGAACTAAGGCTTTCGGAGGAATTAGTATTTAATCGAGGCTTATCCCGTTTAAAATCGTTCTATTGAAGAATTCATTGTTATCTGCCTCTCTGGATCTTCGTTCTTTGATCTCCGCACTGCGTTTATGCAAATCGACATTTATGCAGATTCATGTTCAACCCGTGTTGTAACGAGTCAAACGGAATTCATTAGATGCGAGTACATCGAACGCTACAAATGAATTTAAGAATGTTTCTGTATTATTTTCGACATGTTAAAATTATTGAAAGAAGGAACAAGTTTGTGTGTAACTTCTGTGTTTTGGACTTGCGATAGAGAATTTTTGTTTCGCATAAAAATCCACAGATTTAGACACAGGGTTAATTTAATTTTAGTATAAAATTGGGTTGGCAAGAAAGTAATTTCGGTATTTTAAGGTGAAATAGAGCCCAATTTTTTTATTCGAGCAATGAACTTCAATGAATAAGATATTTTCCATTTCGTTCGATGATCTTTTGCCAAAAAGAATAAATAAGAAAATATTTTATTGATTAAAGTTCATCGCTTGATTAAAAAAATTGGGAATTTACTTCACCTTAAAATACCGAAATTACTTTCTTGCCAACCCGGTAATTTTGATAGGCTAGCAATAATACGTCACAACTCTCAGATTCCTGTAACGCGTCTAAAACTGCATTATAAATGCATGGTATCTGCAATCTAGTGGACGCGAAATAGCGAAATTCAGCGATCGACTTCCGGCTGTCGATACTCGCGGCTATTAAACGTCCCAGCCCGATAAGCAAAAGCGTCGACTGACAATCACGCTAGACGCTATTCGCGAACGAGGAAAGTTCATCGAACGGAGCACGGGACGGCGCGGTGACGTCGCGAAACAAATTCGCAAACAGCTGTGTCCGCGAACTGACGTGCCACCCGGTATAATCGCGGAGGCACGCGAGTAGTTTATACTTTGGCCAGCTGATGTTTAATGCGCGACGTACATATACAGGCCGGTGTGCGCCATGTAAACTTTACCTTTCGTTGATTCAGGCCTCTGTAGCCGTCCGCGTCACCCGACCTTCGACTAATGTCACGGAGATGGAAATGGAAATGGAAAACGGAATCCTTCGAGGAACTCCACGAGTCCTCCAAAGGACCTCCGTTCGTCGGCCAATCGTTATCAACATTTTACCCGACGGAAACCAATTTTCTATTTTTCTTGACAAATTCAAAGAAAGCGGAACCAAATAAAATTCTATTTTCGTTGGTAATAGCTACTCTGCGGGTCTTTATGCAAAATAGAAATATTTTTCAATGATTGTGGGCAGCGGGAGTTAAATAAAAAGTCACTTTTTACATTGAGAATAAAGTAACAATATTTTTAAATTTTTCTAATCTTTCACTGTTTGATATTTTACCGAGTCAATAGAAATTCGTAAATGCATAAATAAAAAAATAAATAAAAATTGTACGAAATCTTGTTGAATTTAATGCTCCAGCATTTTTTGACAATTTTTATAAGCCGTAAATGCATAAAGATCCGTAGTCTAGTTATGAAATATTAAAGCAATTTAGCAGGTGGGAGTCGTGATTTCTGTGAATATAAATAACAAAGTGTAGACACTTACTTTGAAGAAGTACTTTGACTTTGTGGTATTTGTAGGGAGTAAACATTTTGTTGATGATTGTACACGTCTCGTGACTCCGAAATCCAAAATTCTAATTTCAGTAGTTCGCAATTCGAATTCGAGGCCGTGGTTAAAGGGGACCTCGCTATAAAGATCAGTGAGGCTGATGCGCGTGCAAAAGGCGATTCGCGATTCGTTCGTCGACAACGCGGCGAACAACGAACGAAAACGTCCGCTTTTGTTGCGCCACGGCCTTCCCCTCGAAATCCCAGTTCCGACGAGTAAAAGTGCTCCAGTTACCAGTGTTTATTTGTTCCGAACTCTGCGGACTGCTCGACAACGGCCTCCCGATCCTCGCAAAAACTTCGCAACTACGGATATACACCTCTTCTCTCGATCCTCGTCTCTCGTTTACAGCACGCGCAAAAAATACCGACACACTGGATATCTCTCCTGATAATTACAGCGATTCTCGTTAATATTCGGACACTCTTCTACGAGAACATCACTTTTTAAATGCACTAGAACGGTCACTGAGAGGTACAAATTACCTTCACCTTTCTCAAGCTGCGGATCTTTATGCGAAATTGTCTTCGTCCATTAAGAACAATTTGAACGAGTTCACGGTGCTCGATAATTGTTCTGAGATTTTCATTGTTTCCAATTTCATCCGCCTAGAATCACCCTGTATAGTGAAATAACCCGAGTGGTAGGAGATACAGTGATTTTTGCAGACGAAAATAAATTGAATGTTTATGGTAGTGACGGACGAGTTTGGAGGAAAAAGAGAGAAGAACTGACACGAAAACATTTCCCACGGTGAAGCACAAATTAGCAAGGATTATTTGCACAAAATAATTAGTAATACGCCAAATCTGTCCCAGTTCCCAGAATCAGCCTGTATAGCGATTAATTTCGGATCGATGCGGGCCGGCCGAATTTTTGTTGCAACCGCAGGATGCACCTGGGCGTATGCAGCAAGCAGCTAGCTGCCGGAATGCGGTCCAAAAATACGATGGATTTGAAATAATTTCGCGGTGCGAGCCGCGAAACCGGCAAACCGACTATTATTAGTTTGTTGCACGGCGGCGTTCGATTGTCCCATTTTTTTATTTTCTATCCGATCTACTTTTTTTTATCGTTCGAAGGTACACGCCTTCTGTTATCGCTCGTCGTTAGAATAATAAGCCGTCATTCGAGAGCTCGGCGAAATGGGCGGGGACGACACAGACCGGGAATTGCAATGCGTGCAACGCTAATTGCTGATTGCTCTTTGAAACGCGGTCGGACCCGTTCGTCCCCGGTGGATTTTTTAATCGACATTTTCACGCGCAATCCAATCCCGTGCCCGCCGAAGAAAATTCCCAGGCCCTAGATTTTTTAACGATTTAACTATTAATTTTTTAACACGGTGTGGTTCAGTGGCGCCGCTGCATCCGCTTGCATTCGAATGCATAAACGTTAATTGGTAGGCCAGTCCGATTCTATCGGAAAAGGTCAGCGTATTTTACGGACCTGTTCATTCTATTTCAACCTGTTCGTTTATCGATCTGCACCTTCAATCGCGCGCTGAAATGAATCGTTAAACTTCCCCTAGCTAACCAAGCCATTTGTGACTGTCGTTACTAGACTGCGCATCTTTATGCAAAATCAAAATTGTCTGCATCAATTGCAAGCTTCTTTCTCTCCTTAATGATCTTGATTAGTATATAATACATTGACATTATTAAATGCATTAAGCTTTTCTTCATAAATGCATCAAGTCCGCAGGCTAATCATTCTTTTCTTTAATTAGACCGTCGATTCTGTGCAACCGGAGAATGCAGCGAGAGCAACAAAAACCTTGACAAATTCCATCAGGATTTTAGTTGGATTTTAGCTAATTGACCTCTTAATAACGCGGCCGCATTTCTCTTCGACCAGCGTCCGCGAACCAGTGCATAAAACGAAATTTGCATAGAGATCCGAGTGCCTTCTACTTACGGCAAACATCCAATAAAATTCAAAGAAAATCAGTCCGGAGTCCAGACAGGTTAAAAAGCGTAATTAACACGTTGTACGTGTTAACACATCGGTTGTTTCGTGTTTTATACGTTTGTTTCTGTTTTTCCTTCTTCTTTTTTTAGCACGACTCGATGGCACTCGAGACCAGCTGGTTGTTCCCAAGGCAGATAGAAAAGAAAGGGCGAGCTGGAGGGTCTATTGTGCGAAGGGCGTTTAAGTTCATCGTCCTGAGTATTCATCGCGCTCCAACGAGTACTTATAATAACCGGGTGAATGGTTTTGACGAGCTTTCGCGAGCCGCAGCGTCGAGAAAAAGGGCTGTGCTCGAAAAAAGGAAATATCTTATTCGATCCCAGAGTTGAGGACGTCGCTCGAAAACTTCTAGACTCGTGTTTGCTCGCCGGGACTGGATAAATGTCATCGTGGCTCGATAAGAGTCCGATCACGTTTATCAGTTATTGTCGACAATAGTTTCGTAACCAGGTGGACGGGCCGGGTTTCCAGGTGACACGTTACGATAGTACACTGATCAGCTTTTCACTGAAATTCGTTGGGTTTGCGTTGATTGGCCCGTGTGATCGATTAGTACATACAGCGGTTTCCAACCTTTATTGAAGCCTCCCCGGAAAAAAATTTGTTCCCGCATCTCCCTTTATTTTCTTAACATACAATAATATAGACACGTTTTCAATAATACAAACTTTATTACAAAATAGTGAAAACTACAAATTGATTTTTTATTAAAAAATGTTGGCACCTCCCCGGATCTTTATGCAAAATAAAAATGTTGTACCTGCATTGTAACAAAGTGGAGCGAATTAGAAATGTATTGTCTTTCAAAACTTGTTCGACAGGTTGAAAACGATATAACAGTTTTTTTAAGTTCTTCTAATGTTTCTACTATTTTAATTTACATCTACTCATTTTTGTCATAAATGCATAAAATCTATTATGCTAATCGTTGAGGACATTGTCGTTCATTATCTTATTTTATGGAGTGTGGTCATTTGTTTAATTGATACTTCCTGGGTCACCCTTGAACTTGAAAGACCTTATAAATTTTGTATTTCATTTTCCCATTTTTGTCATAAGCGCATAAAATTCACCGTGCACATAGTCTCGTGTTAATCAGGAGTATTTGGATAAGAGAACAGTCGATCTATGAAAATCGATCTTCATCGATTAGGATTAAAGGAAGTAATCAATGAGATTTATTAATAGATTGAAACTCTGCAGTTTGGGACTGGTTAAATAAACTCCGTCAAGATCGTAGGGCTCTTCAGGATGTTGGCTCGGCAGTGAGCGTGTTAACAGTGTCCATAAAAGTCGCATCATGGCAAACGCGGTAGTCAAAGTGTTAAATGAAGATTACGGAGACCAGCAGTCCCCTTAAATATTCATGGCTGTCGTATCCTCGTGGCAGCTAAACTGTATAAATTATTCAACGTAAGAACTGCATTACACGTTGCATTAGATTACGATTAGAACGCACTCCGAACAATCTATTATCGGACGAATTTGTTTCGGAGAATGGTACGTTTCTTATAATAATTTTTCAGCATAGAACATGAAAATAATTGGACAACTCCGACTTCTTCGAGAGGACTTGAGAAAAATTGTTTCGTTTAATCTGTGATCGATAAAATTGCCGGTAAAATCCCGTTTCAATAGAACAATTATTTTCCCCGTAAACAAATAAAATTGGAATACGGTTCAAGTGCAATCGGGGAAAAATAGAATCGATCGGATTTCGAAAAGATAAAAGCTAGTGAAAAGCGATACCTTTCTCGATATACGGAGAGAAAATAACAAAATTCAGGATCTCTAGATCACGCTTCGTGAGTCAGAGATCCGCGTAATGCTTGGCCGAATTCTCAAAAGCGTTGCCAAAGTTACCAAATTTTTTCGACTCCTCGGGAACGCATGCGCGAGCGCGAGACGAGCGAACGAAAAAGCTTTTCGAGCCGAGAAAACCGCTCGATATTAAAATAGTTTTCTCGGCACTTTTCACCTGCTCGGCCTCCGATGAGTCATTCTCGGCCGAGGAAAATATTTTCCGATAGCGAGGCCGAAAGAAGAAGGGAACAAAAATCGAGTACAACAAGGGAGAAGCTTTTTTCGCGGCGGCAATGACAGGATTATCGTTTCACGGTATGGTTGCGTGCTCGATGCAAATGCGTCGGATAGCGAGGCTCGATAAACGAGAACCGGGTCGAAAGTCGAGGAAAGAGGCCAACGAAAAAGATCCGCGGCGACGCGAAAAACACGGGCCAATGAACGATTCATTTTTATATTTTATTTTTTCGAAACGAAATAGATGGTCTTGTTAATCAAAGCTCAACGCACCGATGACCTGGATTTATTTTTTCTGCCCCCGATCAAACGATTTATTTGGGTAGGGCCTAGAACAATGGGAACAACACCAAAACCGCAGTCTGCTGGATAGAGATAAGCGACGTGGACGATACACGCCAACGATCAAAGGTATAGCACCAGAATTGCTGTTCCACGGAAGAAAAGCGCGCAAATATATCGGCGAAATCGAACATGCACTCGTTATATAACATTTCGCACGATTTCAGAAACAGACGCTCGCATCTTTAACCCTTCGACCCCTTAGTTAAAAACCTTATTTCCCGAGACAACGCAATATTTCGTTTCCGACTCTAGAAAATGCTAAGAAACTGTGATACACCAGAGGAAAACAAAATTAATGATTTTATTGTGCTGCAGCATAAAAAAAATTAATTTGTTTCCGGTATAAATAGGACCAAAACATCGGATTAAAACTTCGTTATTTCTTTTGTTTTTGAACAAAATCGTCCAGAAAAATTTGACGGTACAGAAAAAAGATTGATAATCGATCGTTTATCACAAATAATGTAAAATAAATTACAGAATGCCTTCAAATTAATAAAAAAACTTCCCAGTCCTCACTGAATATCTGGTACCTTTACCCTACCTGTTCTGGTTTTTAACACTTGTAAGAGATTCGAGAGTGACCGAGGACCATGCGGGTCGCAGTAGGGTACCGTGTGCTGGTCAGGGGCGCAGTTTATGGTTACGGTGCGGACGTGACTTCAGGCTATTTTTGAGATTTAGCGGAACTTTCTGTTTATGGTAATTTATTAGAGACTTCGTATTTTAGCTAAAGATCTCAATAGCCGTTGACGTGCCGTAAAACATCTGCAAACCAAATGCGGACCGTACAGGGCCTCCGGTACCGAGGGTACCAACGGTTGTTTTAAGGAATAAACGTTTTATTTAAACCCGACATCTTGTTGTTTTTTGATCGGTCGTCCTTACACACTTTTACGTTACGTTGTTGAAAAGCGACAACAATTCCATTCATAAATCAACAAATTTTTGGAATCTATGCAAAACAAAACTTGTCGATCGCTAGAAATGGAAGACACGTTACAGAACGCAAAGATCTAAATGAGAGATATTCGAAGAAAAATGAAATTCTTTCCCGAAGAATTGCAATTCAATGATAATTTGCACGCTCGCGTTTCTCACGATCATCGCGTTTCTCTCAAATCTGAGAGACCGAGAGGATGCGAGTTTAGCATGAACAATCTGTAACGAACTAATTTCCACGGTGCACGAGTGCAGGCTGCAGGAAAGATGCTAGTTGGCGCGTCGATTTAGTGGACCGATTAATTGCTAGCTTATCTGTTATCGCGATTCCTGTCATACGGGACTCTTTAATTGGAGAAGTTTGCAGGCACGGTTGTTTGTGCTCGGTTGCGTTACCTCGTTCATCGCCATTGTTTGATGGGATATCCTAGGGTCGGTATGGACCCCAAAGAAAGGGTATAATATATAATATACGGCCTAATTGACTTGCAGAATAAATGGAACGTAACAATTTTAAGGTTAGCTTGGTTCTTCGCGGGAAAAACGTCGAAAAAAAAATTCATGGACAATAATCCATGTGGAATCAGCATTTTCCCGATTTTTTTGAGGTTTTTAATTTTTCACAAACAGGATTTTTAATTTAAAAATCTGAAACCAATTTGCAGAGTATGTATTTCGGTGCTTGACGTGTCTCAGATTTTCTAAATATCATTAACTAAAGAAAATAGGCGAAAAACTGATTGTTCGATTTTACCCGATAACCACCCTCCCGATCGAGATATAGAGTTGAAATTTTGCACAGTATGTTTTTTCAAGGGCACTTTTCAGCATCTTATCCGGTTATAAGGTGCTTTCCTCAAAGCGCTTTTAGTTGAATTCTGCTTAAAATCTCCATCAAAAGATCTCAAAAAATTTGATCGAAGTTCCAGCGTTTTGTATAATTGGTCAGCGGTCTAATTGTTCGAGTATCGCAACGTTGTGCGATCCACCTACAACGCGCGATTATGTCACAAAGCGAGGGCCACCGTTGTGCCAAGTGCAATGGCAAAGCTTCTTGGAACAAGTCTGCCGAGGGACTGAGTCGAAAAGCGAGGTCTGGCCTCTGAGAAATTTATGTCTTCCTGTCTGGGCGTAGTTGCGTCTGGATGCCCGAAGGATCACAGCCGCGCGAGATCTCGAGAGATCGATGATTCCTTAAAATTAGCAGAGACGCGTCGAGCTTGATAAAATAACGTCAGTGGAGTCTTCAATATTCATGTAGTACCATCGATTTGCTGAAAATGCTGCTGGGTCGGAATTAGACGCATAGATGGGGCACCATTACGGAAGACATTTCGGTCGACGACGAAACGAGCTCGTTATATTAGAAACACGACCGTAAAAATAGATATCGACCTATTAACCTTTCGAGTGCAAACTATAGTCCGTGACTGTCAAATGTTGTGGATCGATGTTGCGAGGAAAAGAACTTTTTAAAGATAGCGTCTAAGGGCTCCAAGAAGGATTCTTGGACATCGAATTAACTCTACATGCCTATATCCTTGGTCACCAACCTTTTCGTGATCTCTCAGACCATAGCACATTTTACAAGTGTCCTGAGGACCTTCGAGGTCCTACAAGGACCACGGCTGAGGGCTTCTGGTCTCAGGATCGTTAAAAGTCTTCCCGAGTTCCTTGAGGACCCTCAAAGGGCTCCAGGTTGGTCGAGGAATTCAAAATCCTTCACTGTCTAAACTATTCTATGGGAAAAAGAATCCTTCCGAGTTCGAATGCTGTCTTTCATTGCCAATTCGAATTCTCAAAGATTCCTGTAAGATTCACAATTGTTTAACCCTTTGCGCTCACAGCTATTTAATTCCATTCTATATGATTTTTCTCTTTTGATAGGTATGAAAAATTGATATAATACCTCATACAATACTTAACTGTTCAGTAATTGATTAGATATCAACATATTTAATAATGTAAACAATATTTTGAATAATGGTTAGACATCGTATATTTGTGCAAAATAAAACTTTTCTCTTTCTTAATATGTTTAATAGGTTGAAAATAATACAACAGTATTCTTAAATTCTTGTAATGTGTATACCATTTTAAAATAATTTTTTTCATAAATGCATAAAATCCGCTGTCTAATAATGGTACAGTAATTTTTAATGGTAACTCTGAGTCACCATTCGAATGCTGAGGGTTAACAATTTACCATGGATATCAATGTTTTGCTATCTCTCACGAAAGTGCACAGAACTATATACTCGGAAGACTCTTTATCGCTTCGCTAGCATTCAGGCTTGCGCCTTGATCCAACGTGACCGGGTCCCAAACGATCGTCACCAGGTGGCAATAAAGAAGGTCGAGCATTCTAAAGCGAGACTCCGCCGCGCCGGTTTTCATTGCCGTCGAAAGATCAGACGGCCGCGCGAGCCGCGCACGAGTCCAAATGACATTTCCCGGCGATAACTACCTGCCTCGAAACGAAACCGCGGCTTGATGCCAATATGCGTGGCCTGGCATAAATCATTGTCAGAGGTGTAACTCGATTGCGGGTCGAGCTAACGAGCGGAACTGCGAAGGAGAGAGAACACGGAGAGCGGGAGAGAGAATCGCTGTTCTCGCACCGCCACGCGACGCTGTTCGCCTCTCGTTCAGCAATGATAGACAACGAGAAGGTTCCGAGCAAAATGCTAGCCCTCATCCCTTCTTATGGGTTGTTCTATTCATTATCTATGCTCAGGACCCAACTTTATAATCTTCACCGATTCTGTCCTAGACGGGTCCCACGAAAATCACCGACAATAACTTAGGCCGAGAACGTCTTTAACCGATAACAATATTGTTGCCACCGTTGCCACCAACTTTGACCGTCGACGAATTTCACCGACAACGATTTTAGTCGACGACAATATTATCCGTTTCTAAAGATGGTCCTGACATTTTTTTCTGTAACTATTCTGCGCTGACACTTTTACGCGGAAACGCCTGTTACAATCGGTGGCCCGAAAAATGAGCTACAATCGGTGTACAAAGTATTCGTACACATTTTAAAAACGAATAATTTTTCAGATGTAAGAGAAGGATTTTCCTTAGCAGGATAATCCTTTAGAAGGATTGGTTTATTAGCTAATGTGTAAATAATTTTTTTTTTTAATTGTTATTGGTCGCAATTGCGGAAGAAATAGTAAAGATCACGATTTTTAAATTTAATACTTAATAATACTTTGTACGCTGTTGTTTGGCCAAAGTGAACGTTCCAAAATCATCGTCGGAAGATATCAAATTGTCGTAGCTAAACTAATTGCTGTGTAAACTAAAAAACTGATGTATATTCCTGTATAATAATGTCTTGCGTTTAGGGCTCGGCAGTTGCGGCGTTGATCCACTGATAGCAATCAATAATTCTCGATCGTGCGGCCCCAGCGTAATTAGTCGCGATACAAGACGCCGACTAATTATCCAAGCCCTCCGACAAGCTGACTCACCGCACACTACTCTTTAATTTCACGGCATCGCAACATCTGTTTCTCCCCGCTTCGATCGCGGCGTATATCCTTTTCCACCTACTATAATATAATACACGGTGATACGAGTTGAATTCATCATGCCTGTCACGCTTCCACTTTGAAATCGGAATACATATTGTCCCAGAGATTCTTGCCGTTCGTAGGCGGTCGTCGCCGGTATATAGGCCAGATGGCAAGGAATCATCGGATCGACGTGCTACGTATATCGTTGCAAAGAGGTCAGCAATTATCCCGCTGAGGAATCCCATTTACCATTCGAAAACCGGAAGATTCCCGGCGAAAACGATCACGAAACGCGAGCAATTAACCTAATGACGGACGATCGAACGACCCCGCATCGATCCGTACAGCCATTTATAAAAACATTTACGGTTTCACGTAAAAATTGTACTCTCCAGTTTCTCATCTTTTCCGAGTTGCTGCAATTTCTCGCGATCGCTCGAGTTTGTTAGAACGTTCAGAATATTCAAAGACCCTTAAAGTGCTCCGTCAGAGAAAAACTGTGATGCGGGAACACGAACGACCGACTTTATCGAAAATTATTTTCTGTTCTCCTGTTTATTTCATTAAAACACACAGGCCGTCACCTCGACATCCAAGTGAACGCCTCGTTAAAATCGATGGAACTTTGCGAATTTATTATACATATGCAGCAACAAGTGGAAATTCGAAATTTACAAACGCTGTTCATTTATTTTCTGCGAGATATTGATTCCGATATACATTTCAGACTAACTAGAAAAATTTCAAAGACAATAGGAAAGTAATACATGCAATAAGAAAGGACAAATTAGGGAACAGTGTAAATCCAGAGTGAGAGTGTGCGAGACGCGTAGCTAATTATTAAACAAAGGGTTAATTAAAGATTGTTACGACCCGTTTATTCGGTGACCAGGCTCTCGTCGCATGCCACGCATAAACAGGTATCGGTACCTGTTTGTCGGGACGCTCCGATTGTTTCGCGGGTGGCGACTAATTAACGGAAGTTCGTTTGTCGCGACGGTGCTTGAGGCCTCGCCGCCAATTATGCACTGAAATTGCAGGAAAACCGAGCAAGTGCGTGATCGCGAGCGAATCGCGAGATGTGGAACGAGACAAGACAAACGGGATCGTCGAGAGGCAACGCAAACCAGCCTTCTACAGCCTGTGTCGAAGCTGAAGGATCGTACCTGGGACCCCTTCTCTTCTAACAATTCGAACAAAGATTAAAGAGAATTGCATTAAAAAGAAGAGTGTGATCGTCGGAAATGTGATAAATTTTATGCGAGAATAATTTTTATAATCGTCGTTTTACCGATTGGAAGAATCAATCAACGTAAACGAATTCTAGGATCCCATTAAACACGTTAAACAATGCATAATACCTCATTCTTCTGGTGGAAATATATTTTGCAGTGTTGAACTTGTTATAAAATATATGTTTTCAGCGTGTACCACGAGTAGTACATGTGGCACGGAACGTGTTAAAAAATAGTGCACCGATACAGTTCTATAGAAAGTCAAATTGCTCAATGATATAGCTTCGTAAATTTAGTAAAAGTACGAAGAATAGCTTTCTGCAACTTTCGTGCTAATTGCTAGATCAACTGTGAGCACTTTGCCGAAAAAGGCGGTGGTATACTCAATTTTCCTCGTCTACTTTCACCTGGAGGAGTTCATTTTGGAGCAACAGCTTCGCTAACGATTCCAAACACCTCTCCAGAGGCGTCGCTCGAAAAACTCTCGTCCCTGTATGGGGACTTCCCATTAGGCCAATCAAGCGCCAATTAAGGTCCGCGGAACAGGTAGAGGTTGGCATAAACACGCGTGACACCGTTAATACACCGCGTGGGTCAAGTCCGAGCCGCCAAACAAGCGGTCGTCTAAAAATATATCTGCGTTTCCGTTCGTCGGACTGGCGAACACAAGCTTGCTAGCTGAAGAGAAAGAGGGGGTTCCCATTGAAACCACGAAGAGGAACGAAGATTCCGAAGAAAGGAGAAACGAAGACGTGGAAGAAGAAGCAAGAGAGAGAGAGAAGTTGATAGCGAAGCAGAGCGAGCAGGAAGCTCACAATGATTTAGAAGATTCTAGACTTAGATCGTACAATTAGGAAGAAATATTAGTTTTAAGAAAAGTTGACTTCCTCTCTATTGATTTTATCATAGATGCATAAAATCTAAATTCCGTTTATATAATTAACACGCGCATTTAATTCCAGTTTCACTTAGCGCTTCGTCGTAGCGAACATTTTTATTATTTCCCCGTTCAATAGACGCCTATGTAAAAACTGACACTAATTAGACTGCTAATCTTTATGCATTTAATAAAACGATAAAAGATTGAAAAAATTTAAGAATTAAGGGATGAAATCAATTTTTATGTTGTTTCTGCTTCCCAGAATCAATGCAAAACATTTTTATTTTGCATAAAGATCCGCAGTCTATTAATTACAAAGAAACAGCCCGTTTCGAAACAGCTTGTTGATCGTATGGAATTGATTTCGGCGTCGCGTCGGCGATCGAATGTAAAAAGCGGCTGGGAAACGGTGTTATGTGCAATAAAGACAGTAATTTTAGCATTTTCTCCTCGTAATACGACGATCCAGACCACGGAGCGGCGTTAAAAGGACGTTACACGGTGCCGCGGCCAGTCTAGCCGGATCCGGGGCCGAGTTCATTTCACTTTGCAGTCATCAGGTTCTCCTGAGTCACTCGAGCCAGCCAGCAGACAGGTTGCTACCTGCCCTCGAACGTTCACGTTCGCGGAGACCTTGCGTCTGTATGCGAGTGGCTCGACTGGCTCTTTGTCTCTCTCCTTCGTCGCGAGGCTAAGACTCTTTCTCTTTCTCTCTCTCTCTCTCTCTTTCTCTCTCTTCGTCACAAGACGAAGAAAAAGACAGAGACATTTTCTCTCCCTCTCTTTTACGTCGGAAGACTGAGAGAAAGAGAGATAATGTGTGTGTGTGTGTGTGTTCTGTACGTATGCGAATTCTCACCGATGCAACAGGGACCGGTCGTTCGACCGACTGGACACTGGAAAATTGCGAGTCGGGACGAGTCGAGGCGAGTTCAAGCGAGTCTGCCATAGGGGAAATTAAGAGTCAGCTGGGAAGCCGGTGTGAATCAGCTGACCGAGAACTTGCGACATTGCCCGTGTGTGCGGAGCTCTCTTCGGTTCGGTTTGTGGCTTCGACGAGGGACTGACAAAACCGACAGCGGAAGGGGACCCCGAGCGAAAGGCACCGGGCCCTGAGGCAAGGGGAGATAGTGTGCTCGGTGAATTGATTAACCATCTGCGACGACGAGCCGTTTCGCTTCGGGACGAACGAATGGGCGAACTTCTGTGAGCCGGGAACGGTGATTCGAACCAGGAAATTTAGTTACGGGGGCTGCTTTGTGGGAAAAGTTGCTGGAAAGGTCTTGCAGATCAAGAGACTTTGCCAATGTGACTCTCATTAATATTCGAACGCTCTCAAAAAACGATAACTTTTTTAAACCTTGTGTAGTCAACCGGGTATCCGGGTACCCATTTACTGTATTTCTTTCAACAATTTATTAATACACCTCTAAAAAATATTATAAACTTCTCTGAATGTCCACTCTTTACTCGCTAATATATTAATTCTTATAATTATAATTGTCTTATAAATGTTGTTCAATATAAGTCTTATAATGAGAATTTGTGCAAACATGTTAAATACAGAAAGGTTTTAAATAATCTATACATTTTGGTTGACTACATAAAGGTCTATGGGTCTATATAATATGGGACTGTACGATTTGAACTTTTTTCAGAAATTAGAGCAATTAGTTTACTACACGTTGTGAAAAAAAAATTTTCGAAAATTGCAATTGCAAAAGTTGCATTTTACAACTTTCTCATGTGGACCTATACGGAAAATTTGAAAATACGTTTTGTAGATCTGTGTCAATTTTCTCCTTGAAACTTGACTTCTATCACAGTCACGTATATCATCTCCAACTTTGCTTTATCTTCTCCATCAATTATTTCTTGTTAATTATTTGTTAGCGTCCATTCCGCCCATTAAACGGTCTCGGACAGTGGGAGGAGGGGACATGGGTGTTCGGCGGAGAGGTATGGCTTCTGTTTACTAATTAAGACAAACGGTTGTTTTCGACCACCGGCGGAATAAGGCCGAAGTTTTCCATCAAATTTTATTACGCAATCGCCGAAGCAAAACAAGCTGGAAAGAGAATTAAAAGGGAATGTTGTGGAGAGTTGAGAGGTTGCTTTCCCGGGCAAATTGGATCGCGGATAGGAAGACCGGTAGGGTGGAGATATGGACGGCATGAAACCTTTGGGAGGATACCTTACCTTATCAGATTGTTTACCGGGTTCTATCTCGAATTTTCTAATGAATTTATTCCGATGGATTAGAGGAGACCTTCGGCCGGAATGCGATTCTCGTCCGTGAAATTTTGAGCACGTTCCCGATCAATTTTTCCCGAACGTGACCGTGGGAATCAGGTGGCATTCTGAACTGAACTCCGGTATACACCACCGGAAGATCGGTTTTACAGTACACTCACCGTGGCCCACGGTTTGGAATTTCGTACTTCCTGTCCTTCGAACTACCGGCACCCTTCCGAATACAAGACCAGCCTCGATGCGAAACACTGAAAGATGCGATCTTCCCAACCGGTTCCGATTTCATCCCTGAACCCGCCGACTTTTACACGGAAGTAAAAAGATGCTTTCTGGATAATCCACAACTGACTGTTTAACCCTAAAGAACTACGCCCATAATTATGAAAATGATCTAAGTCGTTTATATCTTGTTTCGAGGAAAAGAGTATTAATGTTGAAATAACGGTTCATTTTTGACAATATATACAGTTTAAAATAATGTAATGTGAAATAACTGATAAAATCATTTTTTTTTTAAATTTTCATTTAGTCTTTCGCAAACATAAAACAATATCAATTTAATAATTCCTTTTGTGTTTTGAATTGTTTTTGAATTCTCGAGGTCCTGCGAATAAAGTAGCTTTGTAAATTAATATAGGGTTACGTAAACCGAGTCCTATATTTGCTACGAGGCTGAATAAAACGTATGAGCACAACTCTGCTGAAAAATAGACCTTTGCCTCAAAATGCTCGGTCCCAATCGATGGCAAGAGTAACTAGTAAAAATGCAAAGCTATCAGCGGGAACGCAGCGGCGGCGTAATAAAATGTGACGCGCAAAGTAAACTGCCGTTCATAAGGAACATGCCCGCAGACTTCACAGTTCAGGGAACACAGAAAATAAGACTTCACGGTCTATTGTTCCGCGACTGTTGTCTTGAATAACATTTCTCATCAGCTACTACCCGCGTCAACGTTAACCGCAAAAAATTCAAGCATCCATATTCTTCTCATCTCTCTCTCTCTCTCTCTCTCTCTCTTCTGCGGACGAAAAGCGCGAGTTTACGGTTGATCAAACAACCGATTAAATGCTTTTTAATATTCATAGGTGATTATGAGCACGACTTCCGTGATATACTGCCGGTAATTATACTATGTTCTCGCCAGAGAGTGGTGCCGGCAAATGCCCCCATATTTTACAACAAACGACGTTTCCGGTTTTAATGCTATTATTATGTGCGAATTCGCCGAACCCGCTGGATTATCTGCATTCGAAAAAGAATGCTTGAACCGACAGAGCTTCCAGTTGTAAAGCAAAATGAGTCCGAGTCCAATTTCCCGGTTGTAACTTCGGAAGAAACACACTGCTTCAGTCGGTCGTTTTAGCATAAATATTGCATAGGCGTGGTTACGCTACCGGGCAGAAGTTCAAACATAAGTAGACTAATATCGAACAGCACCAGAACGATATTATTGCACGTCCACGTGCAACGAGAATCATTTTTTCGGGGTCCCTTGTTCCGGGAAGTCGAACACGATCAATTTCATCGAACATTCTAGCTTACTCCGTTTCCGCACAGTCTTTGTGTTGCGAGTATAGCAAATCTGCAGTGTAGAGCTGTTGGTAGACGACTATTGTTGTCGATAGTGAACAATCTTCGAGCACAGGGCATCTATTCGATTCTAAAGCTCATTTAATCATTTCATACTCGTTTGTGTCATACTACTAATCAATTACTAAACATTTAGGTATTGTATGAGGCATTATACCATATTGATATTCATCAAATTGAAAAAATCATAAAACTGTGTAATCATGAAACTGTATAAATATTCGGTTGGAGGAATCAATTTATAAAAATAGATGTTTAATATTATTCAATGATATAATTTCCATTATTTGTAACAACATGTTGCCATTTTTCAGATAACCTGTCAATTCCTGTTTCCCAATGACTCGCTAGCAATATGTGTTTTTGATTTACAAACAAAATTACCTGCTTATTTAAAATACGACAGAACTTTCCCTCCAACCTAATATTCCAACTGTATTGTGCCTTAAAGACTGGCTCATTAAGGGCTGAAACCCAAGACAACCTTTTCCAATCCTTCCTCGATCGATAACCTATTTACCCCGCGATATTCTTCTGAAACGTAACAGTGACCTCGCCACGAGCCTATAAATATTCTCCGAAGCGGCAACAACCTCAAATAAATAACAAATTTCCCATGGAGGTATAACTTCGATAAATATAAAATGAAAAAAACGATACGTTCAGTGTTGATCCACAGGCCAGATTCTACATTCGCTGATTTGATCGCGAAGAGAAATTCAAACGAAACCGCAGAAGTGTTTTCTCGCGGCAGTAGCTAAATTGATTAAAATCCTCGAACCGTGGGCTGGTCGAGGGGTTGCGGAGAGGATGTAGGTAGGCGAAACGCGAAGATATAAGAAATCTGCTGACACAATCTACCGCAATAAAATCGATAACACTCGGCGTAGAGTGCACGCGACGAAAGCAACGTTCGATATCCGAAAGCGTCGCGGCGCTGCACCGATTTAACAGTTTTACACCGCAATGACGTCAGCCGCTCGTCAGCTGATCGAGTTTTCCAGCGTGCAACGTCGTCGTCGTCGGGAAGAGAATAAGAGAGAGAGAACCTCTCGCAGAAAGAGAGAAAAAGAGACTGCTCTCTGAAACTTTACAGCCGGCTTATTACCGATGCGTCGCAGCAACCTGCGACCTAAAGCGGTCGTTCGCGTGGATAACACGTTCCCCCGGACTTGAAAGAGGGAATCGATGCGAGGCGAACCCTTTTCCCTGCACGAAGGGCGCATATAGACGGCCAGGAAAAATGGACGACGCTCCGGCAACAGTACTACGCTTCCCCATAAAATATTTTATACTTCTTTCGAGCTACAACGCCAGGCTCCGACCAGCCGGAGAATGATTTTAGATGGGACGGTGAATGGAAATTGTGAAGTTACATTTTGCTCCCTAGAGGTTCCTCTAGGCGTGTCTGTTCGCCTTTTATAGCACTTGGAACTGTTTTATTATGCGTAACTTTCCGTTTGTTCACCCTTTTATCCGAACTCAAATGATTTTATTCTGTACTTTGAACTTGTATTTTTGGGAAGAATTATTCTCGATTCCAAAGCATTGTGTTTAGTTGCACATGCATCGTAGGAGGCTTGCGCGTTTCTTGAGGAAAGACGATGGTATTCTTCGTAGCAAAAAGAGTTATCGCTGTTAAAAGGTATGTTAATTCGGATTGCTCGATGCAGATACAGAGAGAGAGAGAGAGAGAGAGAGAGAGAGAGAGAGAGAGAGAGAGAGATGCAAACCGAGGCAGGAATAAATCCCGCAACAAATGACCGAGGAAATGGAACAGATTCCGCGGTGCTATTACACCTGTGTCGCATCGTGAGCGACATTAACATCGTGAGCCAGTAATAAAACACTGTACACTATTCTCGGGTTATGGGTTACTCCCTGGAGCCCGTCCTGTAACATACAAAGAGGGTGTGTCGCGTATCGCTTCCAGGAATCGACTTTTTAACGCGACCAACGCTTTGTCTGCTGGTTTCCTTAAAATAGAGAGGAAATTCCGGATACTGGATGCACTACCGTTGGTGTTTAATGCATTTGAAAAGGTACTAAGAAACCACCATCGCCACGCCACTATTATTTCCCAACCTCGTTCTCATCGATTCCAAGAAAATTCGAGGCTTTCACTGCACAACCCTACAAGCTCGCTCTTTGAACATGTGTAACACGTTTGCTATTTTAAAATCGCGTTTCTTTGAAAATTAAACATTTCTTCCGACCTAGAATAATTCCATTGTGTATGACTTTCTTCATTTATTAGTAGAACTAATTCGTAATTCATTAATAGACAGCGGATTTTATGCATTTACGACAAAAATGAGAAGGTGCAATTTGAAGCAATGAAAACATTAGAACTGTTATATTTTTTCAACCTATTAAACATATTACGAAAGAAGAATTCAGGTGGAACATTTTTATTTTGCATAAAGATTCGCTGTCTATCGATTAGATACCAACATTTAGTGTCCAATATTTATGCAGCAGTCTTCAAGTCATTTCTAGTCCTCAGAGAGGACAGTCGAGTACGAATTAAAATCATTAACTGTTCGCCAGTGATAAATCCTTTCGAAACCAGGACGAGCACTGGAGAGATAAGTTGTGTATCAGTATCAAGGTTCCAAAGGGGATGATCCCAAGCGAAAAGGAGGTGGTTCGAAGCGGAAAGGAGACGTCGCGTCGCGTCGTCGTCTGAGCGGAGTCCGCGAGGACCGCAAAGCGTTTCTCTAAGGCGGCTCGGAAACGCGACAGGATCGGTTTGGAAAGCAATTTGCTTGGTCGATACAGCGATTCAAGGAACACAGAGAACATGCAACGACCGCAACGCGGCCTGGACCGACTGCCACCCGGTAAATGCGTTTACCGAGCGACGAGCAAGACCGGCCGAAGGTGATAAACTGATAACGTCGACGACATTAATGGTACCACGTGGCTACCGGTCTGCCACGAGACGATCCCGTCCCTCGAACAAGTCTCCACCCCACTGTCGATTCTCTCTGATCGACAGATAGCGTATCTTCGCGATTCGCGAACCATTATCTCGAAAAAATCGCCCATTCAGATAAAGCCGGTGCAGCGTCGTTGTCAGTTCGATTTAACAAAATCGCACGATTTAATCAAAACGCACCTGTGCGCTCGGAACAGTCGTTCTGAATTTCTGAAAATTCTTATGTGACGTTAATTAACCCTTGTGTATTCTATATCTCTTTCAACAATTTGGTAATGTTCCTCTAAAAAATATTACAAAATTTCTCTGAATGTCCATTCTTTACTCGCTAATATATTAATTTGTAGTCTTATAATGAGAATTTGTACAAACATGTTAAATACAGAAAGGTTTTGAATAATCTATATGTTTTGGTTGACTACACAAGGGTTAAGAGGAGTACACATTTTTTCATCAGTGAAACGATATAGATACTTTCATGGGAAATGATCGAATATTTCTGGGAGCGATTAGGCTTTTCGAAGAATAGACCGATCGTCATTTTCGTTCGATCCCAAGGCCGATTTTATCGCCACTGACGCAACAACAGTGGCTCGTGACGCGAAGCGATTTAAAGTCACAATCGCGTAACGAAGTGATCTTGAAAGTTGTTGACCAGATTGATAGTCCGAGTATCGTAGGAAATGCCTCTAATCCACCGGCAAGGTCTTTTCTTCGTCGAGACTTGTTAAAGCGGAAGAGACGTCTGTGACGTAAGCGGTGCACGTAACTTCACCTTAATTAGCCGTCCTCTTGTGCGTTTATCTTGACTTCCCACAACGGGATCCCAGTTTTCCTTAGGTTCCTACTCGCTTTTCAGTTCTTCTGATACAACATTCTTCTTGAATGTTGCAATCTTTTGCGCATTCTGATATAGATTGCAGATTGTATACATTTATGACAAAAATGAGTTGATGAGTCGAAAAATGAATTTTCCGAATGCATTTATGACGAGTGCTTACTGTACGGACATCGTATGTATGCACACAGCAATTCTGTCGAATCGTACCTAGTCATTTGTATCGTAAATGTATCAAATCTGCAAACTAGCGACAACGTATCTCGCAGATGTCTCATTGAAACAGGCACGAAGACTCCGTGCTTAAGAATTCATTAAACTACCGCGGGATGTACTCGCGCTCCAATAATCGCTAGAAACATTTGCGCTGTCGTTTGACCAATTTCCGATTCGGGGCGAAGGTAGCAGAGTGAAGAGCGAAACAATTCAGCGGCCGAGCCATCGAAAATAGAACGGCTCTGTGAAAGAGTCTGTTTTCGAAGGACGAGCGAAAAACGCTCGACTTCGAATGAAAATTCATCGACCCCACCTTCCGAAAAATTAAAAACATTTTCCGGCCGACCCGAAGGTCTACAGAGCGTTCGCGGTGGACAAAACTAAACAAATCAACTTTCCTCTTGGAATTTAACCCTTTGCACTCGGATCTACGTTAACTCGAAAATTAAACATTTCTTCCGACATAGAGAATTTCCATACCCTATGATTTTTTTAATTTGATGGATATGAAATTGGTATAATGCCTCATCCAATAGCTAAATGTTTAGTAATTGATTAAATTGATTAAATACCGATATATATTTAAGTTGGTGATGCCTCAGAGTCACAAGACTTCTAAGTCTACAAAGTCGACACGCAAACTTTGAACGACTTTATCTCGCTAATAGTTTATGCAAAAAGAAAAATATTCCATGTTTCCACTGAAAATTTCAATTGTAATCTCTACAAAGCTTTTCCAGGTAGCTGCAACGTCAAACGAGTGCAGTAATCGTCTGAAACGTTTTGCCGGATCACATATAATTTTCGAGTGATGGAATTTTGTGGAGAAAACGAGCTGTTCAACGCACTGCGAGGCGCTCGGATTAGAGTGACCGACATACGACAACGTTTTATTTTGTTTCGCGAACAGAGTAATTGAAGTTTCGTGTATAGAGTCGTCGGGCGTTCGTTGTAGAACGGTCAGCCCGCGAAAGAGGAAAAATTCGCTTAAAGCTCCAGAGGCAGAATGAAAATTTCTTTGGCCCCGTGGAGGGAAACGGGGCCGGGGCTGGCTTTGTGCGGTTTGTATGCCTATTATGCGACCGTTCTTTGCGGGTGCATCGCCGGGAATGTAATCCGAGTTCTTTATCCGGTCGAACGAGATCGTTAATTCCATTGGACCTGGACGCAAGCAACTGTGTCTGTCGATGATGCTTCCTCGGGTTCGTTACTTTCCTCCACCGCCTTTGTCTTTCATCGGAGACCGTTCTTCTTCCCCTCTCTATCCCCCAGGACCCCGCCCTCTTTGTTGCCCGTCTGAGGATCTCCGTGCGAGATCGGAATTTTCTGAAATAATTGCGAGAACGAACGGAACAAGTCGAATGGAAATCGATCTCTTTTTATTTCCGCTTTCGTCAGGGCTAATAGAAAGGGCGAAGCGACTTCGACGGAGTAATTGCGAGAACCAGTCCGATAGAAACTAATTTCTTCTTCTATCAATTTTTATTCGCCGGAGAAGGTTCGTAGAAAAAATGTAAAGCAACTTCGAGAAGTTCGTTTAGCGAGTCTGTCTGATGTTTGGCTCGTTTTACAAATTATGAAATTGCAACCAATCATTTTTCTGATAAACGCATCAAATACGCGGTCCACGTATTGAAATTGTTCGAAGAGAACCGGACCCATTTTTATTATAAAGATCCGCAGTCCCTGCTAATAGTATTCATGAACGTTCCAACTTGTCTGAGACTCCGTCCGATAATTTCGATATTGGAGTCCTGGAACGAATGGTTTCAGGGGAAATTTTTTCCACGGAGCTTTTCCAGCGAGAATTTTTCCGAACTTTTTCGCGGAACGTGTCGTGAAACGCGGGTGTGGACAGAGAGCCGACGTCACCCGCAGAAATTTCCGGTCACGCGATTGCAAAACGAAACTTTTCCTCGTCGGGGCCGGGCGAAACTTTGTTTTCCCATCGTGTCAGCGAACTAATCCGCGAAGAATACCGTGTTCCCGATATACGCGTGAATGGGGAAAAGCGCGAGACCGACCATTCCGCAATTAGTATTAATGGAACGCACACCAGGAGGAGGGGCATTGGCGGCGAACTGGTCTGTATCCACCGTTGCATTAAGATAATGAACGGCATTGCCTCGTTAATTGTTCCCTGCTGTATCGACGCGAGGACACAATGCCCGAAATCCGGCGTTTTCCAAAGAAGCGCACGGGATCCGCGTCCCGTTTTGCACCGGTGAGAATCAAATCCCGATATTGATCGCCAGCTAGGCGGAAACAGAACCTCCATTGTCTGCGAAATCGGTGTGGGTGGTTTTAAGAAGTCCAGTCGCTCGGATATCGGCCACAAAATGGAACTGTCTGCGCATTTCGCTGCGGACGATTAAATCTGCGGATTTTTCGCAGCCAACAGGTGTTGCGGGTGTCGCCCGAGCAGTTGGGCGCGATTAGACTAAGGGTTTTAGGTAGGTGAAGAGAATGAAGTAATTTTGTACCTCTTTTTAGAATTGCCTCTTTTGAGGATTGTGTCAAGATCGAAACTGTTCCTGCACAAAATGAATATTTAGAGTGAATACTATAATATTCGTAGGTTTGGGGAATCATTTATGAGAGAAGAGGATCCATCGTGTTCATTAAAATATGAAATATTCAGTAAACACGCGTTCTGCTTAGGGTATCCGCTGCAGAAAATTGGTGCGTGAAATATGGACCACCTCGACCAGACACATTTTACTTACTTTGATGAGCTGCACGCGAGTCTAACAAAAATTCACCGTTCCTTTACTTTACGTTACCCGGTAGTACGGCTTTACCCTGCATTTCCACCGAAAAGCCGAGCACACTTTACGCTATTTTAAATATTTCATCCTTCTACGACTCCATGGGACTTTAAACTCGAGCGCTCGCACGTTTACGCTGACGGTCGAGAAATATAAGATCCGGGCTTCGAGATATACATACCACTTTCCTGACATCCCGATGGCTGAAATTATTCCATTTACGCACCTGGTGCAATTTTTGCTTGCGCGTCTGACCACGAAATACCAGGAATAATTTTTCTTTTTTCAAATTTTTCTTTGAACTTCTCGTAGTTGGTCCAATTTTCATTTCGCAAAAAAATCCGCAGTCTAGCGATAAGTATTAGGTGTGGCATTATCAATTACAAGCTCGTTGGGATTAATTGATAAGCTCGCGACAGTTTCAAGGTTGGAAGATCCACAGCTATGGATCATAGACGTTCGAAAGGAATTATGAAACAGTCTCCGGTAGATAAGGTAGATGTTCAAATGCGGTGTGCAAGATGCGTCCGGTCTATATGTAGAATCGAACGGTTGAATCAATAAGAGATACGAGTAAGATACGCGAGCCGCAGTCGCCGCGATAAAACGCACCGATAAGAGACCGGTGTAAAATAACCGATCCTGAAATGATCGGTCTGATCGAGGAGGAAGCGGATCCCGGAACAAATAGTGAACATAATGAACATAGTTCGCGAGTCACGATGAAAAGAACGACACGACTTCGCGGCGTTCGTTCTGCTGCATGCGTCGCAATCACGCGACACACCACTTTAATATTAAGAATGAGTCACTTGCTTGCTCCAAACGTAACCGAACTCGCGCCGTGCACGACACCGCGAACTTATCAACAGATAAATGTCGCTAAACCAACGTCAAACCGTGAATTAACATCGGCCACGTGTAGGCGACTTGTGCGAACACCGAGGACTTGAGCTACTTTACAAAATTTTCCAAATTAAAAAGGGCTTTTGCGTCCTCCCTTTAATTTACGATTTTAACCCTCATCTGTTCCTCATTTCACGAACTGAATCGTTATTTTTCGATATTTTTATATCTTAGGTTTTTCGATTATGTGTTCCGCATTGAAAAAATACCTAAATAATAATAAATAATAGAACAGCATAATTTATTTTGGAAGAACTGTGTCAAATTATCACGAGGAACGGATTCAGTTCGTGAAATGAGGGACGGATGAGGGTTAAAATCGTAAGTCAAAAGACACGTATAATTTGGAAAATTTTGTAAAGTAAACCTAAACCTTGTAAAGTTAACATAGAACCTACCATGGTCGAATGACTGGTTTTATATTTTCCCATGATAGGAATTATAAAAATTCGTATACGGAAAAATGATGGAATAAATTTCTAAAAAACTTCATTCAGAAAACTAAACAAAGCAACAATGAAACCGTACGAGGTATAATGATGATCGCAAAAGTGCCTCGCAGCAAAGTGTTCATCGCATTCAATTTCCAGCAGGCACTTAATAACGTTCGATAAATTGTCTAACGTAATAAGCATTAGTCGCGGGACGTCTTCGCTCATGATTCATCCTGTCCACACACGAACGCTAATCTAAGTTATTACTTTTTCGAGATTATTAGTAACGCGATGATTACTAATCTCTAAATCCAGTTTTCGACATAGCCAAGGTGAGACATCAATCATCCCCTAGTCTCGTCGGATCGAGTCAGGCTGGTAACGAAGATTTAAAACTGAATTTAATGGATCTATTATTCATTTTCTCGGAGTCGGAAGGAAATACCATTTTCTTGCCATCAATATTCAATGTTTGATGTAAACGTAATTTGATAGAGAATTTAGGACTTTAGGAGATGATCGTTGGAGACAAAGTAGGAAGAAGACACTGTGCTAATAAGTTGGCAAACATTTTTCTTTGGAAAGGCAACATTATCGAGAATGGCGAAGCTACAGGCATCAAGATCTTGATAGTATTAAAATAAAGATGTTGCTGGTACCAAGATAGAGGAAATTACAGTTACATATAGTGACCCCCATTAATATTCGTACGCTCTCAAAAATTTGAACTTGTTTGAGAAGTTACAGCAATTGGTTTACTACACCATGTGGAAAGAAATTTTTCCAAAAATTGCAATTGGTCGGAATTGTAGAGAAAATACTAAAAGTTGCATTTTACAACTTTCTTAATTGATACAGATCTACGAAACTTGTTTTCTAAATTTTCCATACAAGCCCACACAAAAAAGTTGCGAAATACAACTTTTAGTACTTTCTCTGCAATTCCGACAACATGCAATTTTTCTCAAACATTTTTGTTCTAACTTCTGAAAAAAGTTCAAATCGTATATGGTCCAATATTTAAAAAGTTATCGTCTTTTTAAAAGTGTCCGAATATTAGTAGGAGTCACTGTATTTCACCCTAATTCCCAGATAAGAGATTTGATCTCAAGTCGGAAGGGACCAGCAGCTTTCATCGAGCTAGCGCCCTAGTTGAGCAGCTCCCAGGAGGTCCCCGAGCTTTCCAAGAAAACAAACAAGGACCTAACCGGGTATCGACGCATTCCCCGATCCATACACGCTATATTCCACACCTAACAATCATCTGGAAGAAAGCACGGGCCCGTATACCTGGAAAGGTTCGCCGACAATAGGAGGATTTTATTCGACGGGCACGGTCTCAATTTGTCGGCCAGTTTGGAAGAAGCCGGCCAAGCGGAAGATCTAAACGAGGATTCACACGCGGCTGGATCGTTCGGGGATGAATCACGGCCTCAGAGGCAGACATTTTTCGAATTGCGTCGCTTGCCAAAATTTCGGCTACCTGTCCCCTTTAACTCGACCAATTCTATTAGGTTCAGTGATAAGGAAACAAAACGGTAGTCGATGAATTTTCATTCGAAATCACTTTTTTTTATTTTGATTGGCTTTGAGTGCCGAATTGATTCATTTTTCGTTGCTTTCGTTCAAACGTAAATATTTTTAGTTGGACATTTATATGGAAAATCTTTATTCATTTTTGCAACGAACCACAATTAACACTTTACACTCAAACGGCGAGTCTAACGCGCCTTTAAAAATTGTCATATTATTATTAACTTCCTGATTTATAGGGATTTATTGTAATGATTTGAACTTCATGTTTACTAGAGGAACTACATACATCGTATAAAATAGAAATGTTCTATACAATATATACTTGGAAAGTATGTTTCTACAAGGGACAGAGTAAACACAGCTGGGAAAAACCAATATGTCCGCCGACAATCGGCTCGCTAATTCGCAACGTTTGCTTTACGCATTCTTACTGGAGCCCGCGACGCAGACTTTAACGATTTAACATGATTGCACACGCTTTTGTAATACAATCGCAACGCTCTTTGTACCGTTTCCCCCCGGTGAAAGAGGAAAGCTCGATGAATAGAATCGCGATCGTTCCCTGGAAACGTGGATGTTTCTTCGGCGGAATAATTGGACAGAGTTGAAATTGCTCGGGCGAATGATTAACAGTGATAATTTGTTGGGAAGCGACTGTTATCTCGCCGGCGATGCTCAGGATTAGCGGAACAGATTGAAGGGAGCGAAGCGGGTAAACAACGTGGAGGAGATAATGTTTATCGAACGCAACCGGGGATCTGCTTTGCGTAAGCGAAGCGGGAGGTTCGTGCAAAAAATATCCTGAGAGGAGGAGCACAAGATGCTCATTGTTTCCGTTGTAAAAAAAATCATTTACTATTTTTACCGTCTTGAATACTGGAATGTGTTGCATGCACGTTTATTCTCAACCCGTTGATCCAATAATTTTATAGCAAAGAAATTTCAATTTGGGTCATCCGGTGGTATCAAGTGCAATTATTAAAGAAATTTATTTCAAGTAGAAAATACAAGGAAACTCGCAAGGCAATTAATCGATAAGGGTTGCGACTGGTTTATATACCGCGCAAATTGCGATTTTCTTTAAGTAAAATGGCGGCTGCAATGGCCGTGAACGCAGAAGAGCTAAACCCTATCTACTTGGTCATCTTGTTGCAAGGAGCAGCGACAGAAGCATCTCCATCATTTAAAAACTTTGCGGTTCCGTTCAAGAGATTGCGAAGACTCAAAATGAAAATTATTCCTCCTCGAAAGACTTCGGCGAGGCGCAGAATAAAAAAGGTAATTACTCTATTTCAGCGGGCAGTCGACACGCGACGCAATTATTTTCGCCGAGTGCTACTGTTAAAATAAATCGAGCCAAATGCGTCCCTAACGGACCTCTTGAAAATCAAGATTTTTAAATTACAGAACACGCTCGTAGAAAATGGAAGGTTCGTTCTAGAGCTTACCGTTCATTTATACGTCCATTACCTTTAGGGGATTAATGACCGTCATAAAAATTCCCTTTGGCGATATTTACGCTAATATCCTCGAGAGGGGCAAGATAATGGTTAAGAAGCTCCACGAAGCTGTGCGCAAATTATGAAAAATACGGGCAATCCATAGTTTTAAGATCCTTAGACTGCAAAATTTTATTCGCGTTTCTCATAAATTCAAGAATGCAAAAGTGAGGTGAAACTAGTTTCGTTTAATTAGTGAAAATTGTTGACGTGTTAGTTGGTCTTTCTCAGTTGGGCCACTCCGATTGTCGAAATGTTGACTGCCGGCTCGCTAAAGAGTAAACCGCGCGAGTTAATCAGAAATTTCAAGCGGCCTCTGTTTGCGGAACGCGCAGACGTGTGTAACAAGACGGTAACACGAAGCTAATAATCGTCCAGCAAACATAAACACTTCTATATTCGGCTTCCTCTTAGCATAGATAAAACATATAAATTTATCACGCGGAATTACGTCATGCGTTAGACATGAACTTTAACGATAAGCGGTGCATGCGAGACACCGGGAATCGGTCAACGTCATTGGTCGGTCTCGCGGCGCTTTCAATACAATCATTGTAAACATTATCATTAGAGAATATTAATTATGGAGGTCACAGTTGTATACACGAACAGATACGCGAACATCTGGAACCGATCCGTTTGTTTGTCTAGGAAACTTTGAACAATTACGAACAATCAATACGAAATTCGATTTCACTGCAATGCAGTTTAGTCTAATCTCCTTGTAAATTATATGTACGTGTATATAGACTGCGAATTTTAGCAGTTTCAAGCAGTGGACATGTTAAAAATATATAAGGACATCCATGTATTCGTTTCAGCTTAATAGGATAATTAAAAGAATACAATTTTTATTTGGCTCCTGTGTCCAGCAATCAATGCGAACATTTTTTACTTTGCGTAAAGATCCGCAGTCTAATTATATGTATTTCAAGTCTTTTATCAGAGAATTGTTGTGAAATATTGTTGTGATCCTGCTCCACTCGCTGCGTTGATTTTCGCGATCGCCTTGCTAGGCCGTACCTCGGCAAACAGATAAATCATTTCGCAGTAAAAAGCATTCGTAAAATAAATTGAACGGTCCGACGAAAAAGGTGGTGGGACATAAAGTTTCGCAATAAACGCTCGTAGGAAACGACTGCGAACTATCGCGAAACGGCGCTGATAATGATCGCCGGTCATTTCGCGATCGATCCTCACCAGAGAAGACGGATAACCGTGTTCCGCACGAGTTCAGGTTGGAGTCGCTTCGTTACTCCGGGTGAACAAACCGAATTTATGTTTTTACATATGTAACTGCTCTTGTCCCTGTTGCTAGCGAACGAACCAACTATTCTAATCGCCCTACCGGTCGGTTGCTAAACAGATTGGAATAGCCCGGCTCCAATTAACACATTCACTGTACTACGAGTTTACGTTTCCTTAATCATTCAGGTGGCCCTTTAACGAACATACCGTAATTAAAGCATTCAAGAGTTAGTCATCGCGATCGTGACTGCTCCCACAAAGGTCGGGGCGATGTGTGACGATGAATAGGGTAATTAATGTATACAGCGAGCGTGCAAGACCACACTCCAAACTTTGCCTCCTAGCATAAATATTTTGACGAGTCTCGAGCACTGTTTTCCTTCGCTTCTTTCCTTCGCTTCTTTCCTTCGACCCTTGCCGCTCCCGTTATGTTTATTTTCAAAAGCGCACTCGCTCGCTCGCTAATTAGGAAAACGATGCAGGTAATTGTCTTCCTGAGAATCCAATTTGTTACTTGCTCGCTGTTCAAGCGATTCGAGTCGATAAGAACGCGTGGAAAATGATTTTCTAATAAAAATGCATGGAATTGAAATGCTCAATTTTATATCGGGTGGAAAGTTGGTGCAGAAGTTGGAAACGAATTACGAAGCACACAAGGTGTGCTTTGAGAAATGCTGCTCGAACACAACTACAGGATGTGGTCCGAGACACCTGTTCGCCCATTGTATTCAACGACACCCACGAATCGCCCCAATTTTTTTTATTCATTTGTGCTTTATCCTCTTTTTATGCTATGTTCTACAACGAACAGAGCTTTGACTTCGAACGATACAAAATAAATCGAGCTCAAAGAGGCAAGCGGCAACACAGGAGTGTGTGTCATCGGGAACCGATTACCATATAGATTGTTATACAAGGCGACCCAGTTCGCGAATCAAATATTCCCATGAAAAATCAATCGAATAGGACATAGGACAGAAAAAGGAAACATAGACACACAAGTGCTCGAGAACCGATGTATATTCGATCACAGCTGTTCTCGTGTTCAGGCGGCGTTTATTTATTTACGTTCCCGTTATTTGTTTACCGAAACCATGTGTACAAAGTGCGACGCTTTAAACATGCTTGCACGCTTGCTCATCGAGGTTAGTGCAACACAAAAATGACTGTCGCTCGAAAACAAGATTTTTGATCGTGTCTTCTCAACAAAAATTCATCGAGTCTTTCTATTTTATATCTAATGATTGATATTGTTTTAATAATTATTCCCGTTGCATTTTAATGTTTAATGCATTGACGAGATTCAATTACTCGGAAAATGCAACGTGCATTTGAATGAAAATATATATGTATTCTCGTAATTTAGTTGAATTATAAATTGAGTGAAAAAATGTTTTTACGCTTTTAACCCTTTGCACTCGGAACTATTTTAACTGGAAAATTAAACATTTCTTCCGATCTAGAATATTTCCATTCCCTATGATTTTTGAAATTTTATGCATATGAAATTGGTATAGCCTCATACAATACCTAAATGTCTAGTAATTGATTAGATATCGATATATTTAATAATGTAAACAATATTTTGAATAATGGTACCGCAATTTTTAGTGGTGCCTCAGAGAGGACAACCGAGTGCAAAGGGTTAATAATCGTGAGTCAACTTTCGGAAGAACAATACGAAATAAATTATACGGAAAGAGTAATTGGAGCGGTAATAGATTAAAGATGGTTATCTGCTTTTTCCTATTACTCGAAATTCCATTTCGTTACATAAAGGATAAATAATTCCGCATGTTTACCGACTGCTCGAATTATGTGTAAAATTCTGCATCGTGTTGTTTTACGATCGCAATTACGTATGTCGCACACTGCACACTCGATTGCAAACTATCCGCTGCTGATAAGAACCCGAAAGTGATAGGTCAGGGCGAGAAAAATTAATGAAACAATTCCCTCGCAGAGGAATACAACACTCTATGGAATCGATTATCTGTCTGTAGATAAACATACGCAAAGGACGGGTTCAAAGTGACAGAGCATCGGCTAGCCGCGGATTAAACGATGCAATTTTGCAGGATGGTGCAGCGAACGCGCTAACGTACACACCGAAACAAAAAGATAGCGCACCGTGCATCTCCTCATATTTTCATTGCAAGACAGTGATTACCACTACTATTCGGACACTCTTAAAAAGACAAAAAAAAACGAAAGATAATTTGTTTAACATTGGACCATACGATTTTTTGAGAAGTTAGAGCATAATGTGAAAAGAAATTTCTTCAAAAATTGCAATTGGTCGGAATTGTAGAGAAAATACTAAAAGTTGCATTTTACAACTGTCTTATGCGGGTCTATATTGAAATTTTAAAAAATGCGTTTTGTAGATCTGTGTCAACTCTATGCACTGTGAAAGGAAAAAATGACAGTCATTGAAAGATGATGAGAATCGTGAAAAACAGCAAATTCTACCATCTTCAAATTTTCAGAATATGTTTGATCCATACAGATCTATGAAACGTGTTTTCTAAAATTTCCATATAAGCCCACGGAAAAAAGTTGCAAAATACAGCTTTTAGTATTTTCTCTGCAATTTCGACAACTTGCAATTTTTCTAAAAAATGTTTGTCACGTTGCGTAACAAACCGATTGTTCCAACTTCTGAAAAAAGTTCGGATCGTATGCTCCAATATCAAAAAAGTTATCGTCTTTTTACAGAGACTGCAGAAGTAAAATTCCCGCTGCACTGTCTCGATAGATTCTCGATAGGGTGAATAGTGCAGTTCGATATTTAGTTAATTCGTATCGATAGGTATCGAGAAAGAGCGAGAGACGTCGCGAGGCGAGTGGCAACTGAAAGAATAAAACGGAATGTACATGAGCGAACTTACCGAGCCGAAGTTCCCCGAAGTTGCCGGATCCGATCTTTTTGCCGACACGGAAGTTCGGGCCGACCATCAACACGTTCGAGGAGGACGTGACACTGTGCCTTGACGAGTGCACGTTGGACCTGGGTGCGTTCCCGCTGCCACGAGAGATTCTCTTGGCGGCTTCCTGGTCGCGTTCGGGACTGCGCGTGAACTCTTTCTCGCGTGCCTCTCGTCTGTCGTCTCTTTTCTGCATTTTCGCTGGACAGTGGTCTCCTGCTCCGTTAAATGATCCGTGGCGAGTGTATCCGTGTCGCGAGCTGTCGTCAGGAGCCGAGAAAACACGCTCGATTCAACGACTCGGTCAACGGGAGAGAGAGAGAGAAAAGGAATAGGAAGAAGAAGTCGTGATGGTTATAGCATAAGGAGGAAAAAAAGGAAAAAAAAATAAAGCTTCTCCCCCCGAGAGAGACACGCGTCGAATAATAAACCCCCCCCTCCCCCGGTTCACGGTCGATTTTTAATGGTCGCGACGTTGCACGGTGTCGTATCGGGGATCGATCCCCATTCTTGACATATTTTCTTTTCTCGTCTTCCCTCGGACAACCGTCGATGGATAGAATACTCCAAACGGCTTCCCGGGCCAGCGATATAGATGTATATATACACACACGCACACACAGTGAGACGCGTTACGAGGTTTTACACGCACACACGTCACACGTCACGACGACGACGTCGACGACGATGCACAGAGAGGAACAGGAGATACACACCGTGTACGCTGCGAGTAGCAGGTGTTGTCACGGTTCGTCGGTCGATGCCTTCAGGGGATCAATCCCCATGCTATATCCTAACCTCGAAAACTGGCTTTAAAACTGTTTACACTTGAATATATCTATACATATATGTACGTATACATAGACGTAGGAAACGGTGTAGAACAAGGAACACGCGCGAATCACACACATACACACAGCTCTTTATCCGTTCTTTCCTGTGTTACTTCTTCTTCGTTCAGTTTTCTGTTAGCCTCCGGTTATCGTTTACTCCGGTTCCGAAGAGCAACGGGCGGCGGTGGCGGCTAGTGGTTATCACAGACTTGGGCGAGCGTTCGTCGTGTCGGGGACCCTGGACGATCCCATGCCAATTTCGATCTGGCTCTGTTCTGACCCGGCCGGCCGGGTGGAATAGTCAATGGGAAATATCGCGTTTCAGTCAATACGGCGTGCATCGCCGTGGCCTGTTCTCTTGCGGGCGAACACACTCGAAAACCGTCACCTCCATTAGAAAAAACGACGGGCGCCTGCTGGCCGCGTGCGATGATTTCGCGACGATGATTCTACTTCAACGAAACGTCTCGTGGCCCTTTGAAGACAGACAGACCCTGATGATACAGGCTCTGTGCCTTCAGCCACCACCGCGACACACGGAGAGGACACCTCTCTCGATTCTGCGGTTAAGGTTCGGGGAGCGCCGCCGAAGCGGCTCTGGAACTGTTTCCCGGTGACACGCACACAGCCACCATGCACCTCGCGAGCTTCCTCTGTTCTCCTTCTTGTTTAAGGAAACCGTTCGCTGCCGTGTGTCACCACCAGTACACGCTCGATCGGCTATTGTGTGCCTACACACGACAGAGCCCGGATTAACCGAGCACAGTCCCTCACGGTACTTCTCTGTCTCTCTTGTTCTTTCGTTCTCTCTCTTTCTCTCACACTAGCTCTCTTTTCTCTTTCTCTCTCACTCTCGATCTTTCTCTCCCTGTCTCTATCTCAGTCGCCCTATGGCTCTCTATCACTTTCAGAATTTCTCGAAACGAAACCTTGATCGAACGGACACGTATTCACTTCGCCCAGCTGTACCGTTCCATCGGTCGATCGCACGCACGCTATTCAAAAGAGCCGTCGAACGCGGACAAACGATCGCGGACAAGCTTACGCTCCTGTCTCTCGCGCTCGACTCGACATGGGTGAGATTTGTTACGAGGCCGACAGTGCTGCCAACCCAGCCACGATGTAAAGCCGCGTTTCCAACGGTGCGTACACGCGTATTAGTTCTTTAGGCCCGCTACACACATCCGTTTTTCTAACGTGCGGTGACCGTGCGGCAAAATAACATAATTAACTGTATCAGTCGATGCGTATTGAAATTAATATATCAGAACCCATCGTAATTTATGAAGATAACTGTGGTTGCATTAGTATAGCGAACAATCCTACAAATTATAAAAGATCAAAGCATGTTGATATCAATTTACCAGGGAACAAAGTAACGTAAAGTGTGATAATATTGAAATATGTCCCTACAGGTGAACAAGTGGCGGATGTGCTGACTAAACCACTTACAGGACAGAAATTCATGAAGATCAGAATCGCAATGGATGTAAAATGATATGTGCGTTTCTTTGGAGAACTGCGGTAAATAGTGAACGCAATATGGACGTGCGGCGCCGCATCTAATACGGTTCAAACAAATGTGTACCACCTAATTGAATCCATAGTATTTCAGACCGCACGTTAGAAAAACGGATGTGTGTAGCGGGCCTAAACAACTAAATCGCTGATTTCTGTCGGAACGCGCATGCGCGCACAAGTGGGTCCACATCAAACATGGCCCCGAAAATTTGCAATCGAATGCGCGTGCCTGAGGATTATATCTGTGAATGTAGCTTCAGAACTACTAATGTGCTTACATTCAAATTTTTTCATAATCATACGAATGTGACTATTTTAACTTGAAAATTAAACGTTTTTTCCTAGCTAGAATAACTTCATTGTATATGATTTTTTTCATTTTATGGACATGAAATTAATATAATACCTCGTACAATACTTAAATGTTTAGTAATTGATTTAGTAATTGTCAACAATAATTTGAATAATGGTACAGCAATTTTTAGTGGCGATTCTGATCGAGTCACCGCTCGAGTGCTATGGGTTAAACGTGTTACAATTGCAATTTTAATTTGTTTAAAATTGCAGCTTTAATTAAACTTCACCTTAAGGTGAACGAGTTTAAATGCCCAAACTGTTATAGAGCAGACTCCCGTACAACGCGATTAAATTGTTTGGAAAGATTGTATACCTATCTGTCACGAAGCAATAAATGTATATTGATTGTTAAAAATACTATATACATCCAGAGTAGATACGTACATGCAGTTTTCAAAAGAATTCTTTGATCACGTTATGTGAGAGTCTACAGTATATGTACTTTGTAGCAACGTTGAAATACAAAATTGGCATTAGAAGACGTAAATTCTATACAGGAATACAATAATAGTATTATTGAATATGCATTATTGGATTTTCTAACTCTATTTCGATTTGTGACTCTACTTAAACGAAGTCCGATCAAGAATAGTATATCGTTATTGTTGGAAGAAATATTTGACACGAGCCATTTCCATTACTTTATCAATAGATTCGTACGTTCAAATAATACATTGTCAGTAATAAACGGAAGAAAGAAACTATAATTACGTTTACAGCAACATTGTGGTGACCCGGAACACGACACTTCCCTTGAAATTTCAATATAATTCATACTTCAAACACAAATATACAAGGTATGTCGTATCAAAGTGACGCGAGCGCCCTCACGCGGTGAATTTTCGAAACTCGTTCACTCATAAAAAGCATAAACAATGACTGAAAAACTGCAAGTTTTACATTGTATTACTATTGCAGTAAACGAGCAATATGTAACGCGACGAAAAGTACAATTTTAAATGATATTAATTAATGAAATTCGGTGTACTTGTTCAACATCGTTTTCCAGCGATTTACGATTCAAATATCCGCGCGCTTTCCAACGTTTCAAACTGTTTCAAACTTTGGAGATATCAACTTTGACAATGAGACTCATTCAAACTGTCACGCGTTGATTTGTGGAAACTGTTGTTTATGAGAAGGTTTTGCATCCGGAACTCTGACATTATTAGAAGGGCATGTTGTGACACGAACTGCTCGTGTTTCCATGGAAACCGATTTGAATTTTACCCATTTCTTTGATGTACATACCTTACACGTTTCCAGATATTATTTTTATTATTTTTGTGTATGATATTATAGTGCCATGGAAGAGTTGACGAGTTCCGACGTGCGAATCGTATTGAATATAAAAGAAGGTAAATCGCATCATGATTTATTAATCTTTTCGCAATCACGATCTTGTACCGATGCAATTGTAAATAAATACGAATTACTTGTAAAGAATGTACGTAATGAATAAAACTTAATATTCCTCGAGTATATTCTTGAATATTCAAAGAACACTATGCAGGTCCTTGTATTGGCTGTCTCTGTTATATTCGTACGAAAATTAATTATTAGTAGACTGAAGCAGTAGCTAAATAAACATTTATTTTCTCCCTTAATAGTCTTTTTATGTTAAAAACAAAATAACAATATTCTTGGATTTTTTATACTGTTAACTGTTTTATGTTTCACCCAGTTAATTTCTTTATGAATGCATAAAAATCCACAGTCTAATTATTAGAAAGCATTGATGTTTTGTTGGTATCTGTAGGTAGAGGTTTCGAGCAAATTTTATCACCGACATCAGTGACAGCAACTTTAAATGGACATTTGTTAGAGACCGAAGCGATCGACCCTAGTCCTAATCCTCAATATGATCATGATTTGGTTTGGGAAGTAGACAAAAGTAGACTACGGAAGTACGTACTGTGAAGAAATGAAATATCTCTTTAAAGATAGTCAAAAACCTTTTTATTAATTTTATAGGATGAGATCGGGACAAGTCCCATTGAAATTAGAATGTTTCACTGTTAAGAGCAACGATGGTAAAGAGAAATTGGGGTACATTCTTCTTAGTATAAGATCTGCACAAATGTTTTCTAAAAACGAGGATACCAGTGTGAAAACTAATTGGCATAAACTGCTAGGACTGAAAAGCAATCTGAAAGCAGACAAACCAGAGTTGCTTCTTGGTTTAAGTATTCATGATCAAGACTCTGCGCTGTTAAACGGTCATGTAGAGGTAAATATTCTATTTTCTCTAATTGAATTGTTGTCTGGGTAACGGTAAAATTATTTTTTATCTGAAAGAAGTCAAAACAATCCGAGCAAGCAACGTTTCAAGATGACAAAGTAACTCCAATTTTATTACGTGACGAGCGTCTTATTCAGTTGGGTCCCCTAGAAACTTGTCATGAGCTGTTCTTGATGAACATCACAGCCATATCTGCAGCAAACATAGATTTATTATTACCAACCAATTGTTACTCAGACTTGAAAAACAATTTACACTTTTGGTGCAAAATATTAGAGAACGATGTGTATTTTAATCAGTCGAAAAAAGAATACGGAGAGGTTTGGGCACTGAATGAAAAAATTGTAATAAGGATAAGGACCTCTCTAAAAGTTTTGAGATCGTACTTACAAGCAAAACCACTTTTGATTATCTATTTGAAGTATAAAAGTAATGTAATAGCTGAATCAGAAGTTAATATGCAACCATTAGCTCCTACTGACAATATTGAGGAGTTTCTTAAAGCTTCTGTGAACAATAGTAGTATTTTAAATTATCGCTGTCATCTGCGCAGAAAGGATCAGACTGACAACATTCAAATAGAATATAATAATTCGTATCTTGATGTGCAATTAAAATTACAATACATAGGAGGTAAAACAGAGATAATAATGAATTCCCCGAGCATGATATTCAGCGAGACAGGCCCCATTAATCCTCTTAAAGAACAGAGAAATGATTTAAGGCAAACAGTAAGTTCTCCTATTATAAATAACAAAGCTAAACGTACGAGAATTAAAGGAGGAAGATTAGAATTCAAAGTCGAAAACATTTTAACTTCTAAACATGATTTCCAGAATTATAGCGAAATAGATTGCCACAGAAATCCTGCTGGTGATTTTGGAAAATACACTGCTGAAGTTCAAATGTTCAATTTTCCAAATGGATGCAACATGCTGGATAAGCAGTCTATGAGCTACGAACACATAAGAAATCAACCGATTAAACCAATGTGTTCCCAATCACTTGATAAGCTGCCGTGTCATTGTAGAGTCAACGGTTGCTCCAAAAGTATAGAAGCATATCATTGTTATTGCTTAAATATTCTATTGACAGCGGTTAAATCAATGTCTTCGAAATTAACTGTACCAAATATTGAAATTCGGTATGTGTTAATGTAGAAATTCTGTCGTAATGTTTTTCTTTATTCTTAACGAATAAAATAATACAGATTTCATCATCCGAAGACCGAGGTCACATCTACTTATCGTCCAAAAATACCGCTTGTATTAGGGGAGAAAATGAAGTTACAGGATGCAGGATGTAAATTGCATTTTATATCAGCGACAGACGAAATCAAACAATTATTGCTGTCCTTTCCACCGAAAATTAGTATATATAAAATAGATGAGACTTCTAAAATTTGTATATCACAATGCGCAATCGATGTGAAACAACTGTTTCATCAAAGCAAGGTAATGCGATTCTGTACAAACATAAGATGCAATCTGAAATGACACATACATTTTACAGTTCGAGTGTCATTGCGACACACCGTTATACGACACTGAACAGAACATTATTGGGAACTTAGATATCATGATAACTTTAGAGGATCACGGTCCGTATTATAGACTTAAAAAGAAATCACCTAGTAAGTTCCGACAAAAATAAATTACAGTATAGCGTAAACCAGAAGCATTGATTAAACTGTGGTTTATTTGAATCAGGTGAGAATTTAGGACCACCGATTTTAGACGATAGTTTAGCATATAAAATAGTCGACGAGTTGGAAACGTGGAAAGATCGACAAAAGGAGATATTTAAAGTCGAGGTAAAACAATCTGAATGTATAAGTGCATTCACGGGAGACATATACTATAGGAAAAGTTTTTATGATTTAGTTGAAAAGGAAAGAGGATCGTCATTTGAATTTGTTAAGTCAAGAATGGCAGAAGCATAGACAAAGTTTAGAAGCGCAGCTTGCGTGCAGCGTCGAGCAATGTAAAATGTTAGCGAATAGTTTAAACAACGCTACGGAAGACCTACGAACACGGAGATTAAAGAGTCTCGAGAAGGAAGCCAGATTAATTAAAGCGAATGAAGAACTGCACTGGTCGTATGAAGCGAAATTACGAGAACTTAGAGAATCGTACCATGCGATGCAAGAAGAACATATGTTGAAGGTCAGTAACATTACTCAGCTGCCAGCAGGAGCGAAAATTGTGCATTTTTAAAACATCGTAGATCACTGCACTTGAGAAGAAGAAGACCATCCTAGAAACGCAAGTTGACCAATTGAATACAGATAATGGAAGGTTGCAGTTGCTTCTTACGAAACAGGCGGAAGAGTTAGAGACTTATCAAAAAGGATCCTTAACGCAGGATCAAACAGCAACGTTGCTGCAAGAATTAAAGGCGCTTGAGGAGAAGTTGCAAGCTACGCAAGAGAGTAAATTGTTTTTTAAAGAGAAGTACGCAGCGGCAGTTCGGGAAATGCACAAAATGAAAAAGGAACATCAGCAAGCGATAAAGGTTCAAATAAAAAACAGTAAAGAGGAATTGGAAAGTATAGAGTACGTATAATGGATCGTAGAAGATTAGCCCTTTGCAGTCAGAGTTATTTTATTTCGAAAATGAAACATTTCTTCCGACCTAAAATATTTCCGTTCTCTATGATCTTCTAAATTTGGTGGCCATGAAAAATTGATATAACATCTCATACAATACTTAATTCTAAATAATGTTACAGCAATTTTTAGTGGCCCTTCGAGTGCTAAGGGTTAATATACAAACCTACATTAACACTACGTTTACAGAACGCTTCTAATATTTTTAATTTACGGAATTAAATAAGGAATTAAGGAATTCTTAAATAAGGAATTATTTAACAAATTTATCTCTTTGGGTATAATCTCTTTAAGTGTTCCATAAACCTAGTGTTAAAATAGAGACTATTATACTTATACTTTTTGTTTTAAATAGTTTAGAGGATATATTACAAGCGGACACTACCGCTTTGACCGACGATCGAACAATATTGAATGAAATTCAAAAGGAGATCGAGGTGATCAAACAAAAGCCATCCTTTTTGGAGAAGGATCCCTATTGCCAGGTTTTCACACCGACTACCGTAGCTTCAAAAACAATCCAAAATGAAAGCAAACATATGTTAAAAAGATCAGACGAGACCGACGAACGATTACAAGCTCTGTTAGAAGAACGTAATTCTCTTTTAAAGACTGGTAGCTACACACACGAAGATACAGTTATTATGAAATTAAATAATGAGATAAGATCCTTAATGATGAAGTGATACAAACTATACATTTTAACGATAATATTTTATATAATATTTTATAAAATTGATTTACAAAGCGGTAAAATAGTTAATTATAAAGTATTTTATAATACCTCATTTTTTACATATATCTGTATATTTATTGAAATAAACATATGGAATATCTTTATTTACTAGGTTCCTTACTTAAAGAAATCATCGTGAGTATTTAAAAACGAATAATATAAAAAAAGATGTTTATTTTATCATATACATTTCAAACTATGTTGCTCTTTGTACAATACAAATATCAGTTTTCGTATATTTACATTACAATTCAATTATACTAGTGTAAAATAGAGCCCACGATTTTTCGAGATCATCATGTCAAAGAAAATCTTTTCGATTGCACATCAATCGATTCTATCAAGTTTTTACCAAGAATGGAGAAGTCTTGAATCATTACAGAAACATTTAAAACCAGTTGATCATTATCGTTGAGCTTGCGACAACTAATATTTGTCACTTTGAAGTCTTTAGCTTCCAAAGCGGAAGGTTTGAGTAGTACTCCTATCACTGTACCGCCGTAAGTGTCATAAAAGAATAATGCAAATTCATCGTATCCATTCTATTGAAAAAGAAAAATATTTATATTTAGTTAAGGAATTATTATACATAATCAATATTTACACTCACCCTCAATTCCTTCAAGAAACATTGTACAGGATCAAAGTCTACGACCGGTATCTTCTGTGCAGAATGTTTCTTATAAGGATGTACATCAAGGAAAGAATAATCCTCGCTGATATCAATTGCTTGTCTTCTTCTCGGAACCATAACTGGCTTCAAATGTATCAAACAGTCGTATTCTGTGAGCGCAGGCCTAAATAAAGGCTTCACATCCAGCAATACTTTTGCAGACATTTGATCCTCGATTAATTTTAAAGATTGCTTCGCTAAAGCTGTGATACGATTTAAAATCAGAGTACTCGGTGCTTTCCTGGTCCATAGTGATCTTTGCTGATCGTAAGGAGTAGATATAAATAATGGCGGTAAAGAGCTACGAGATGATCCAAACAGAGTTTCCACAGCAATAATTTCTGCGTCTACAATTATTTATGGTACATTAAGAACAGTAAACGAACCAGTAAATTTAACACTAGTATTACTACTTACTGGTCATTTCATCATTAAAATTAACAATCACAGGATCTGTGTTCCAGTGACCTCTGGCAAAAATTTCCAGCATTCTTAAAAAGGCTACTTGAGGCGTTTGAGTAGGTCTGTACGGAGCTGGTTTTAAATACATCGAGGCTACTAGTAACTCGATCACGATATCTGGTATGTGAAAATCATCCAATAATTGAGCAGAGAACCACCGTTTCACTAAACAACAAGTTGTTCCGAAGGAGGGTTGCTGGACGTGTAATCTGTAATTGTGAGTAAAATCATTTATTTCCAGTCTTATATAAAGAGTTTCGGTCTCTCTCTTAAGACTAAGTTTACAGGACGCGTTCTAATATTTTTAATTTACAACTATTCAGATTGTAAAGATGCATCTACGAGAAATTATTGAAAAATTTATTTCTTTGGGTGTACAGTTGGGGACAATATTAAGTGGACACTCTTAAAAATCGCATAACTTTTTTAAAATTGGTCCAAAGAACGTGAATTTTTTAAAGACGTTAGATCGACTAGTAATTTAAACAAAAATTTGTTTAGATTGCAATTGGTAGGAATCATACAAAATTTAAAAAATTATGTTTCTTCATCTTTCTAATTTGAGCCTGTAACGATAATTTAAAAAATGCGTTTTGTAGATTTCGGTAACTTATATGCATACTAAAAATTTCATCGAAATCCGTTAATGTTGCAATGAGCTACAAATGTTTAAAGATGATCACTAGACTGCGGATGTTTATGCAATTTTCAATTTTTGTAGCCAAATTTTAAGAAAGTAAAAACAAATAAAATTGTAACGGCGAAATGCCCTGACAAAACTGAAAATCTGCGACTTTCACCCTTAGGCTTTCATCTTTAAACGTATGTAGATGCGATTTTTAAGAATGTCCACTTAATATTGTCCCCGACTGTATATTTGAAAAGATTGGCTAAAAATTAGTCACTTTCATTGCTCCGTAAACCTAGTGTTAATTATCCTTACCCATGTAAAGCACTAGTCAGCTTCGGTAACTCGAATAATCTGCTTTCTAACTCAACCGACTCATCATTATCTATGTACTGTTTAATTCCATGCTCCGTTATTTGTTGCTTGAGGCAACTGATTTCCTTCTGATGCGCTATCCTCAATCGAAAGACAAATCCTTCCTAATAATATACCAATTCCTTTTCAATAATGTCATTTAAAAATTATATAATAAACAATTAAATATAGTTACCTTGTACACATCAATGTGCGAATAGTTTGCATTTACTCTTAGCATGTACTGTTTTCTAAGACATTCTGAAATTTGTAAGTTGAAAGCAGCCTTCGTATTTCTGAAGGCCTCCAATTCGTCTGGCCATTTGCCACTCATTGATAATTGCAAACACACGTCTAATGAAGTAACGTATTTAGGAATCGTAGTTACATTTTTTGATAGTATTAAACAATTCTTCTCTTGTTTAACAAGTTTCCTATCTGGTCGGTGAACTGTTGCGATCGGCGGAAATACATCCGCGTATCGAAAAACTGCGCTAGATCCTTGGACTCCGTGGATCGATAAAGGAATATCGGATAGATTCATCAATTCTTTCTCGAGACTGTTGAATACGTTGATCACTTTCAACGTAGCTTCTTCACCCGTACCATACATGAAATGAGTTATTTGGACCTAATTTTCAAAGAGAATTGTCCATTAACACTAACCATACCAGCTACAAAATGTGTCGGATATACATTGTTTTATAAAAATTACAAGACTAAACTTATTCAGATTCTTCACCATTTTTATAATAATACGTGATTAAATAAAGAAATTTATTTAATAATTTTTTATGGAAGCATCTTCATAACTTCAGTAATCAAAAAATAAAAATGTGAACACTAATAGTGTTAACACTAGGCTTGCGGGATTTGTCAAAATGACCGGTTTTAATATCTTTAATTTATGATTATTGAGATTGTAAAGATGCATCCACGAGGAACTATTCAACAAATTTATTCCTTTGGCTAAAAATTTGAGCAGACACATTCTCGTTCTTCTTATAATTTCTGTAAATTACCTTCTTCAATTTTAGAACATCTTCCATTTCATCGGCAATATACATAAAGTGATTCTTCTTGAAATGAAGCTTCTTTTTCAGCAAGAAATCTGCAATTTTCTTACATATCATTCTTTTTCCTGATATAGTTTTGCCACTCGACCAAACCACAGCTTCCTGGACAGATCCGTCTTTGAATCGACGTAACTCCGATCTGTTTTCCCAAAATTTTCTGAATTGTGCTGCCTAAAATATAAATCATAAAATATAAAATATAAATCATTGATCGGCTTGAAGTGTTCACTCACTTCTGGTAAATTCGCTTCAGGCCCTTTATCCACTATATTAAAACAAAACTCCGAGTTCAGCTCTAATCCGATAAAGATTTCTCCAATATTGTCTGAACATTTTTTTGTACATTCCCATTCTGTAAATTCTTTCGGTAGCACACATATGTGGTGTACTCTGTTGGTTAATCCTCGTTTCAGTATATTGTAAATGATTGCGATTGCTTGACTACGATGATTCGGCCCGTAATCTAATTTATAGTTCCTACGTGAGAATGTATTCACCACTTTTTCCAATCTTTGAGTAGCCTTGACACTGGATATTTAATTAATATTACGATCCCGATAAATATTGTTGCAGTTTAATACTTTGAGTGCCAGCTCAGCTATTTTTTTCAATCTTTTTGCATTTTTCAAGAATAATAATCAAATCCGCTACACTCGATACAATAGCAAAATTCATTTACATAGTATATAATAATTTAGTCTCCTATTTCTGAAAGATGTGACACTCAAAGTGTTAACCCTTTGCACTCGGAGCTATTTTAACTCGAAAATTAAACATTTCTTTCTTTTTTAAATTTAGCAGATACGAAATTGATATAATACCTCATACAACACTTAAATGTTTAGTAATTGATGAGATAGCAATATATATCTAGTATTGTAAACTATATTTTAAATAATGGTACAGCAATTTTTAGTGGTGCCTCAGAGTCACCACTCGAGTGCTAAGGGTTAAATAATTATATTGATTGATCATTACCATATAAAATGATCGAATGCGTTGTAAAATGGCACTTTCCTCATAAAAAGCGATTGGAAACTATCTGCATGCGCACTGTCCAAGTGACGCAGGCAAAGCTCTGCTTCTCTTTGGATCCAGGAAAATGTGCTTTTGGATAAATAAGCTGCAATGTTGTGGTAACCAGTACCGTCCAGAAAGATGCAGTCATAGTAACGTTTATAAATCGAAACCCTATCTTTGCTATCTTTGTCCTGGCTCGTTGTTATTCCAGTTTTATGCCAGCTGACTTGAACTAATAAATTGTAGAATATTAGCATTAATACTCTTACATCCATTTGTCTAGTATTTAGCTATAAAATATTTTACCAAGGTAGTGCCACACGTTTCTGACTATTTGATAACTGCTCATGAAAGTATTTAACTTCTGAATAGACAATAAATACAGGACAAACATTGTCATAATGTGTCCACTGAAACCTTCGAAACCATTCATCAGTTCCCTCTGTACTAGCCATATTTTCAATAATACAATACCGTCTCTCAGATTTGGATATTCTTTGATAATGTTCGAGCATTCTGTGTTCGTTCTGGAGGCTACTAAATCACGAAGAATTATAGAATTGTAATGTGGTGTTGGCGGTAGACTTTCTGCAAAAATAATCATTTTTAGAAGTACTATAAACAGTGTAAGTTATAAATAGACTGTGAATCTTCATGCATTTATAGCAAAATTGAGTAGATGAAATTCAAAACTGTTGGAAAATTTTTCAAAATGAAGATGTCGATATATGTATATATATAATTTCTCCTCTGTTAAAGTTATTAAGGGAAGAAACAACATTCAATTTAGTTTCTATTTCTTGCAATCGATGCAGACAATTTTTATTTTGCATAAAGATCCGCAGTCTAGTTATAAAGCAACAAATGTTTTCGCAACGTACCATTTTCTTTATCCGAGAAGAACCATCCGGGTCTGATACTGTTCTTCTCTGGCAAAAATCTATTTAATTTAAAGCTCTCTTCCTGAGCTGTTACATGCACTAGTACGTTCACTTTTGTGCCCAGTTTTCCGCTAGGTACAATCTTTAAAATCGGTCTTGAACTGTCTCCGACAAACTTTTTCTCTTCTGCGATATCATCGGAAATGCTAGATGCTATCAATGCTAGATATACAGCTTTCTTCTTCATATATCTATAGTTTTGGTAGTCCAGTTTTTGAAACATTTTTGCAGGCATTTCAATCATTATATCTACAGTGATAGTCGGACCAACTGTGGCATTGTACGCGTAAGACCCTATCACAGTTATTTGGGATGGCTTAGAGAATTTAAATGTTGCTTTTGTTTTTGGTGGAACGTGGGGCTTAGGAATATGAACTTTCAATTGTTTCTTTAAATTCTTATCTGAAAGCTGTGATAATATGTTAGAAAATTTCATGTTGTTTTACTGATTAAGTAATCTCTTAAAATGTTAAGAAACTTGTATACCTTATATTCCTCCGTCTCTTTTATAGAATTTACAGTCTTCTCAAACTGTATGAACCAAGCATCGAACAGTCGTTTGTACTTGTCTTTAATTTTGACTTCACTTAACATCTCCTCTATTTGCAACCTGAACAAGTTGGAATGAAATAAATTTTCTGTTTCCCTAAGTTGATTCAATTCCTCGACTGTTGGCTGTTTATAAAGTTCACTGTGTAATTTCTTTTTCTTCCTTGGGGTAGCATCTGTAATATCATCGGTGACTTTCTTTCTTTTCTTATCAGATGTTACAGGTGTATCCTCTTGTATTTCGTCCTCTTCGTCTTCTGCAGCTTCATGATCGTCTTCTTCGAGTTCGTCAATTTCATCGTTGGAATAATCATCATTTTCAGTTGCCGAATCATTCATCAAAGCACTAATGTTTGGCTAAAACATACATTGTTTATATGACAACCGTATCGTTGAGGTTGTGTTGCGTTTTGGTTATAAGATTATATAGTTCTGATTAAAATTGGTGTACCTTGTAAGGACCTTTCATTTTCCTGGTTTAATTATTCGATCACTTTAAATAATATGTGGAAATAAAGTTTAAACAAGTCGGCAAAAATCAACGTGCTTGATCCTCGAGCGCGCGTTGATCCACGTGCTTTTCAACATTCAACATTAGCGCCATCATAGACAATGCTTCGATTCGGGGCACTATTTTTCGCGTATGCGCGGCCAAAACAGTAACGCATCTATAATGAGGTAGCAGAGCGGCCCAGCGGCCAGAGCCCTGTGGCAGTTATATTGGCGGGAATGTACCGGTATTATTGACGAGACGAGTGATAGTCATAGATAGTCATAGAAGAATAAGTTTGAATTATATTAAATTTCAATATTTCGTATGTATATTACTAATAAGTTTTTAAAATTCTGCGGGGTGCTGAAGGTAGCCGATTTTGTACGCGACTGAGGCTGTTTGAGGCTAAAATCGCCGCGCATGCGCGAAAAATAGTGCCCCGAATCGAAACACTGATCATAGATGATCATAGATCACCTACTGCGCATGCGCAAATCACGGCGTCATTAGTCTTCTCTAAATAAAAGATTAACAATCAAGGGTTTCTTAATCAATATTTTAACTAATATAGATATTGTTATTTGCAAGAAAAAGAAAAGCTATTAACAGGCTTGTGATAGGTAAACTTTGCACTCGGTTGTCCCCTCTGAGGCACCACCAAAAATTGCTGTACCATTATTCAAAATATTGTTTACATTAATAAATATATCAGTATCTAATTAATCACTAAACATTTAGATATGGTGTGAGGTATTATAGCAATTTCATATCCATAAAATTTCAAAAATCATAGGGAATGGAAATATTCTAGATCAGAAGAAATGTTTAATTTTCCAGTTAAAACAGCTCCGAGTGCAAAGGGTTAAGCATTAATTATTATTAGACTGCGAATTTTATGCATTTATCTAAAAAATGGGTTGGTCTAATTTAAAAAAGTTTACAAGTGAAGAGAATTTAGAAACACCAACGTATTATTTTCAACCCACTAAAATTATTAAAGATCCTTGGCCCTTGTTTCTTAAAATCGATGCAGAAAAATTATTATGAAGGGAAAAATAAAGCATCAGTTCCTTGATTTTCACGGAAAGAACACATACATCATCTATCTCTCATTTATTATTGTATTATTGTTAAACTTCTCAAGTTGTTTTATAACGTATTTTGAAGATATCGATTGCTAATTATTTTTTTGTTATGTCGGTAGGCAGCATGTATATATATGTATACAACGAAAATAAATCATGCACATTCTAAAAATTATTATACAATACCGTTAAAGATAGGCTCGAACTTATGTCTATCGCTAAGCATTACAGATAGAAAAATATATACTGCGTTTCTTACAGACTGAATGAACATATTTATAAATAGGTGTTCACATTCCAACAAATTTTCAGAAGTTAGATTATAATAAACAATTTTTAGGAAGAATAGTGGAAATTAAATGACTTAATATTTAGGAAGTGAAACAAGTAACATACAAACTTTTATAATATGTACTAGCTATTTATATATACCTATAAATGATGTACTGTATACAAATGTATAGTGTGTATATAGTATAGTTTGCCATTGCAAAAGAGAGAATTATAATGTATAATAATTCAATTACAAATCGTTATACAAATTTTTATTGACTAATCTACGAAAAAAAGAAATGAAACATAAATTTGAACATTGGATGTTGAACATTTGATCAATTTGCCAATATCCACAATTTATGAATTATATTCTACGTTCCCTAACATTCGAAAAATTATAAATGTAATAAAATTGTCTTCATTACCCTATCATTATGATAAATTGAGTAAATGAAGATGCGATTCGTCGGCAATTGATGACAAGCATAAAATATTATGATTCTCGCTTTTGCAACTAGAAAGAGGAACGTAATTATTATATACGTTCCGCATATATAAGAAACAATACGATAGCGATTTTTATAATCACAGTGACCTTCACAGTGGAAGCCCTCTTTGATTCGAAGGAAGAGCATAAAATGAACACTCACATCAGAAACAAGATGCAACAATATTACACATACTCCTTCATATTTTTAACATGACATTAGAAATCTGTATATTTATAAACATAATGCTCTATAACGTGAAACTTATTTTGCACCATTCTTGGAAGATTATTCGTACATAGTACAAGTTAAATTATTATACTAATTAACCGGTAAATAGTATTTGCAAAAAGAAGCCGTATTTACATCACGAATTGTATTAGCTTAAACTTGGAAAGGTGGGATGTGGTGAACGAAAATAAACAAAATTGTGTATAATGAGCACCTTCTTCAGTTATTAAAACAAAAAACATACAGCAATCAAAGTGCAGTTTGACAATAATAATGATAATGTGCAAAACATACAATTCTTTTCTTTTTTTAATGGAGTCTTTCTCAAAGTAAATCTTAAATAAAATATATTATATCTCAGATAATCAATGATTCTTTTCTATATGTGTCGTACGATATGATATTTTTCTCTGCATAAGTTTTCGTAAAATGATATGCAATCTCTCATGCTTCAAAGATCTATGGAAAATAAGATTAATATATCAGTGCAGAACAAACGCATCAAAAGTAATTTGTTTGGTTCGCATAGCGTTCGAAGTAATCTATAAATTTATAATAGAGCAACAAGCAGCACAACCAAACAACGTGAACTTTTGAACAAGGACTGATCAACCTTTTGCACTCGAAAATTAAACATTTCTTCCGACATAGAATATTTCCATTGCCTACGATTTTTGAAATTTCTGGAAATGTTTAGTAATTGATTAGATACCGACACACATATTTAATAATGTAAACAATATTTTCATTAATCGAGTGCTAAGGGTTAATATTTGATAAGAAATGTTTTACGATCACACGTCTCGGCGCTTCACGTCGTTTCTAGATTATTCAGATTCTTCTAAATGCACAAATAGATTCTGGCTTCCTTGTATGATCAATTCAAAGATTCCTAATATTTACAGACTTCGCGACAAAGAAACAGATGTACATTTGAATCGGTCGATAATAAAATATAATACTTCAATATATGTACTATTATCTTAAAGCATATTATGTATGATCACATTAAATTATTCGATGAAAAAAAGTAATTACAATAATTCATTGCACGTTTCAGCAGCAAATAGCAATGATTTTTCATGTGTATCTCTAAAAATTACACTGAAGTGTACTTAGGTAGGTCGCTCATACGCGAGTTCATGAAATATTTTTCTATTCTTTTCTTTTAGACAGAAAGCATTTTTGTATATTGTAGTCGTATATTGATTTAAATAGTATAAGAAAATATAATGGGCTTTGATTAAAACGAACTAGAGAGCATAAAATATGATTCGCAGAGCAGACATGTTAGTTCGAAAGACAAATAAAATTTAAAGTAGAACCAAAGTAGAATGCGAAGATGTTAATGTCTTTATACTGCTATATGATTGGTCCAATCACGATTAAACCAATATAACACACACAATTCTTGTATATTTAGCGTTCGTTACTCTTAGGCCCTAAGATTGGAACTATATTTTCATTACCGCAGACTTCAGAATGTTCTGACGTATTTGTTTCTAGTCATTCAACGCTCGAGACTCAACTCCACGTATTCTAATATACGAAAATCACTGTTTAAACTCTGATAGAAGCAAAACTGAAGTACAAGAGTATTGAATCGTTAATGATATAATGTTACGCATCAATTTTTTGTTAAATAGTGATACCTTTAACTTAGAGCAGTACTGATAGCCGTATAGATCTATAGTTCCTTAAATGTTAAAAGTTGCAAAAAATAGAATCTTTTAATATAGAAAAGATCTTTTAACATTCTCCACTGTTTAATATAATTTTAAATGTATAGAACTATTTATAGAGCGATTCTGGTAAGAACGGATTCTTTTACGCTTTATATACATCGACTACTACAGCTGAACATCTTGTTTTAACCGAATTCATACGCAATGCGATTAGTGTTGTGACTTTCAATAAACGGTCGATTCATCTGCAGATATAGCCAATTCTTCGTCGCTCCAATCGCTAACACCAACTCCTGACGAACCATGGAAGCTGCGTGATCTTGCAACGTGACTAAAAACAAAGCAAATGATAGTTTCCTTAAACTAAAACAACGTGAAGAAAGAACCAGTTACTAAAACGAATCGATTCGAAATAAAATTAAACTAATGTCTCTTATGTGCGCTTCTAAAATGAATGATTCTCTATTTGAACACTCTATATACGATATCTGGATGTTTCGGGTCGCTGTACCTATTTCAAAAACAGCGAAGAAATAAGTCCGTCGAACCAAGAACAGATTTTGGTTCTTTCTTGAATCATGCAGATCAAGCACGTACAAATATAAGGCTGAAAAATTAATCTAGCTGTGTATCACATTAAATAAGCCACAACAAATTAGGCTGGAAAGTTTCGGCTTTGCACACACATTGTAAGGTGTATTAGTGTAATATCTAGCTATCTCCTTTATAAGAAATATATCCTTGCGATAGAAATGATGAAATGTTTCTGTAACTCAGGTCACTGAAACATCGGTAAATTAAATCAGGAGGTGAACGATGAATAATATGGATTTATATTCTCTGTTCGACGTCGATAATTTATAAAAATCATGATGATACATGTATATTAGGTTGGAGGGAAAGTTCTGTCGTATTTTAAAGAAAACGTTTGAATCATTTTATAAAAATATCCATAGTATTCATAGATTAAAAGTGCAAAAGTTGCATTGCAATAGGCAATGAATGAACGAGTGTAAATAGTAAATAAATTCAAGAAGCAGCGTTATTACGATCTTCTTAAGAGGCTGTACGATAGCAGCAAAAGGTGTGAGAGAGTTGCGATAGGTTCGATGTGTGTACCTCTTAAAAAAATCTACATCGCAAAATCAAACAAGTCTGTTTCGTACCACTTGCTTGTACCTGACGGTCTCTATCATTAGATTATCGATCGCTATCAGTCCTACCAACACAGTGAAACAATTACTTTTTATATTAATGAAACAACAGAATTCTTTTGTATCATATTCTCCATTAGCAAACGTGTACAGCTACTCACCTCGGAGAGAGATTCACGTTCGCGGTTTTCTTCGTCAATCCTGCCTTTCTCCTCCCTTCCATGGCTGCTTTCATGGGATCGTAACTCTTACGGCGTTTCCAATTTTGCATCTCGACTTCCCGTGCATTTGGCATCGCAGGTTTTTTCGTTTCCTTTGGTTTTGTTTTAGAACCCTAAAGCGAACGACTCCGTAAAAATATTTTCAAACGGTGTTTCGAGAGAAAATATTACGTACTGTATTCGAAGTTCTACTTGATCGCATGCTAAAGCGGCCAGAATCAGTTCTACTAATACTCGTAATGGTCTCTGACTTTGCCCTAGTCTCGTGCGTCACGGATTTCTTATTATTTACATTTGTTGGTAGTTTTGTTGGCTGAGATTCTAATCTTGCTCTGCGTAAACTGCGGACAAAGGTTTGTTGAGAAATGTGGAACATTAAACAATATAGTTACTATATAGTAACAATATAATATCAACAATAAAGTAACAATATAATATCAACAATAAAGTAAACAATATAGTAACTATTGGGTTGGCAAGAAAGTAATTTCAGTATTTTAAGGTGAAATAGAATCTTTTTATTTAAGCAATGAACTTTAATGAATAAGATATTTTCCCTTTTGTTCGATGATCTTTTGACAAAAAGAATAAATAAGAAAATATTTTATTGATTAAAGTTCATCGCTTGAATAGAGAAATTCGGTTTTATTTCACCTTAAAATACCAAAATTACTTTCTTGCTAACCCAATATATAGTTACATACCTAAATGCTCTATTATATTTAGTGTTTGAGATAACATTCTGTGTGTTAGGCTGACGGTCGTCACTACTTTCTGTATCGCTAGGCTGGCGTAACGTCTTCGACATATCTTTATGCAAACTATGACTAGTGTCTTCGTCGCTTTCGTTATCCGAGTCGATTAAGGGTGAACGGCAGACTGTAATTCGAGCTGACATAGCTGAGACGACATTTTGCGTTGTTTGCAAGTAATAAGACGTCTCTAGATCACTATCGCTTTCCTGTTAAAGAATAAATTAATAAAAGATTCAGTCATATTTCTGGAACATTTTTATTCTCGTGTACCTACCAACTGTGGACTACACGGTGGAGGTACTTGATTGTCGTTCTGAGCAAAATTTAATTCGTTGTCAGACCACTCGTTAGCTAATGAAAGAGCACCACCTGTTCCATGGAAGCTTGCCGATCGTAACACAGAACTATCGTGACTGTAAGGATATTAATTAAATACGAATACTATCGATGCATAGCAAATATTTTATAAGTACTCACTTTCCTGTACTATCTTCTGTACTGTGATGTTTCTTCGTGTTATCCATTAACTTTTTCCTACCCTCAGCAGCCGCTTTCATAGGATCGTAACTTTTTCTTCTCTTCCAATTCTGAAACTCTACTTCCTTCGATGTTAACGTTGAATTACTTCTACCAGACTTCTGATCTTTGTTTACTCTCTGGTTGGGTCGCTGTGCCGCCGCAGTATGCTAAACATAATTTAATTATAATTATAATTGAAAATCCATACGTAAGAATTTCAGTAACACCTACGTGAGCTGATTTCGGTACTCGTATACTAAATCTGGTGCTATCGGTCCTCGACAAGGATACAGCTCTAGGTTTTACAGGTTCCAATTTCCTTAGAGGCTCTCTGCTATGCGTGTTGGCGTTGGTTGCACGACTTCGATGATAATTCTGTTGTTTATTTGTTTGCAAGGGTATCGATTTCACTTCGCTCTGTGCTCTTCTGCGTCTCTCTTCCGGAGTGGTATTCGGAGTTGTATCGGACTCGCAATTTAATCTACAAGACGGTAGACATTGTTTGTCACATTTTGTCACATTGTTTATTTTTTAATTATTGAAATTATAAAGATGTGCTTCCATTAGAAATTATTCAATAAATTTCTTTATTCGAGCACGTGTTATAAAAATTGTGTTAAATAAATTCAATCTTGTAATTTTTATAAAACAATATATCTGTGGTTGCAAGGAAAAACGCAGCATGTCACAATTTCAAAAAATTTGAGTTTATGCATTGATTGAGCTTTATGAAAACGAATTTGAAAGGCTCAAAAAAAATAATGGAATTTAACCAATGTCCTACGTCAAAGCATTAGTGATCAAAACTTTAAATGGCAATATCTCGAAAGTATAAAGTATGTGACATGTAGTGTTTTTCCTGACAACTACAGATATATATCCGATACATTTTTTCCCCTGTATGGTTAGTGTCAATAGTCTAGTTGCTGTACGTGCTACAGTTTCGAAGAGTACCTTGCCCTTCGTATGCTGAAAGCTCGATTCAACTTGATTCCGGAAGATGCTGTGGCTAAAGGTTTGATTTGCTGTTCACCGGTTTCGCTGCTGCTATCGGAAGCAGCGAGACATCTTCCCCCGGAAGATGTTCTTTCGATGTCACTACTGTTAAAGCTACTTCGACGCGAGGACTGACTCTGCGATTTGATATTTCTAATGTTCGCGTTGCTGCACGATCTTTGGATACTTAGATTACGATGAAGATTCGGACTATTCTGGAGAACGCTGTTCGTTTTTGGTAGTAGATCTTTGTTATTAAAGCCGATGGTTCCTTCGTGGTAACTTGCTGTACTATTAGATTTCCTTAACATGTATGGACTGCAAGACAAAAAGACAAAAATGTTGTAGTATTTTATAAACGAAGCAGTCTTGGTTCTCGTTCGATCTACCCACCTGTTTTCAACGCAAGTAAAATATCCGATATTCTTAGCTTGCGGAGAGGATTTCGTCAAGTGCTTAGTTCTTTCTAGCACAGGCGAATTCACGATTTTCGTGACCGTCTTACGTGTTACGATCGGACTATTAGTTAATTTCGGCGTAGATGGTCGTAGACGGCTTAAAACAGGGCTAGTCGTGTATTTCGTATCGTCGTCCTGATAATACTTCATACTACTTCTCCTGGACGTATTGGACTCGGTTGTGTCGGATGTATATTCTCTTCTGTCCAAGGAACTACTTCGCTTCCCTAGATGAAGGGAAGCAAAATGTTTGGACGGACTACTTAATTCTGCATTAGCATCCTCAGTCTTAGATTTGTTTGAACTTAAGTATTTGCGAAGACTTCTTCTGTTCTCGCTGATATTCACTCGTCGAAACAGAGATTCGGATAAGCTTCCTCGCCTTGCTAATGCACCATGCACCGGTGTCCGTTGTGAGCTGTGCGGAGGAGTGTTATAACTGTTACTGGTGTCGTCATCCGATTCTCCGCCGGAATCGATTAGTATGTGTTGGTTCGGCATTAATCCAATTCGCTCTTTCATTCGTAAGTAGGACTCCGCGTCTAAACTGCTGTCGCTTTGCTCCTAAAAATGTTAAGTAATAAAGTATCGTAATAAGGAGACATTTAATGTATTAACTCTTTGCACTCCTTTGTCGAGTGTGACTCGACATCGGAAAAAGGAAAATGTAAATGAAACGTGTTTTTATATGTATTTGGTTCTTCCTTTATTTATTTAAGTCGTATGTTTTAGTTAAAAACAAATATAAGGTCTACAGATATGAATTACAACAAAGTCTGAGAGCTATATTTCATATAATTAGTAAACAAAATTGTTTAAAATAAGTAGCAGTCAAGGAACTGTCGTATTTTTTAGTTAAAAACAGGTATAAGTTCCACAAATACAAATTACAACAAAGTTTGAGATCTATATTTAATATAATTAGTAAACAACATTGTTTAAAATAAGTAGTAAGGAACTGTCCTTTCAAGTAAATTTCAAATGAAATACTTAGAATAGTAGAGTTGTTGGTAACAAAATTGAAAAATAATTCGGAATGCAAAGAGTTAATAGTTTACAGCCCATAAAGTGTTGATAGAAACACTTATGCAACAGAAACTTACGTTACGACTACGAGACAATCTTTGAGATCTAGTATGAATAGGAGACGGTATTTTGGAAGGACTTAGTGGAGGAGTGCGGCCGGTTGGTCCACCTATCACCGGTGGAAGAGAATTATGTTCTGCTACTTGAGACGCCCATTCCGATATCCATGTATTGTTATCCCTCGAAGCACTCATCTGGGAATCGAAATATTTTTCGTTTTCTAAGTAACCGCTAAATAACTGCTAGGTGAAATGTGAATAACTAGACCACGGATCTTTATGGAAAATAAAAAATGTTTGCATTGATTGCAAGACACAGGAGCGAAATAAAAATTTCTTTCTTCTTTTAATTATCTAATTAAGCTGAAACACTGATATCTTTAAATCTTTTTAATATGTCCACTGCTTTAAATTGTGCTTACCCATTTTTGTCATAATGCGTCAAATCCACAATTTATTAATAACATTTCAGTTAATTTACCTTAAAGCTATGAATGCATGCTTCGTTGCTCTCATCCTCAGTGAAAACGCCAACATTAAAAACTTTGTCGATATCCATCCGCGCCTTTTCTTCATCTGTGTAATCTTTGTGTACCGTGTACGTTCCTGCTTCACTGATTTCACCATCAGATCCTGCATCAATATTGCTAACATTGAAAGTATCTATGTTGGTCTCGGCTGATTGATCTGGATTCATTTCTACCGTATACTTCACGCTAGATAAATTGTGTTCCTTCGAGCTGATACTTTTGCTTCTGGCATAACTAATATTCGATACTTTTTCATTATCAGACGAATGTCCGTAATCGTCCTCTTGATCTATGTTCTTCGTGTACTGTTTCTCGCTAATAGTATCGTCGTAATTGTTCGATTGAATTCGACTTAAGTCGTTTATAGTGGCAGACTTTTGAGGACCCCAATATGTTGTATTCGTTTTCTCAGAACAATTAAGCTCCAGAGAAAGATTCTTATGGGGATATTTATTTTGTTTCGATTGTTCGAACGATCTAGTCATCGCTTCCTCTTTATTTTGAAAATTTGTTACTTTTGCATTCAACTCGGACTTTCTTGCAGCACTGGACGATTTCAAAAGTGGTTTTGAACCTAAAAGAAATATATTACGACTTTAGAAAATATTTTTCGTATAAGTACGAGATACAAATAGAAAAGCTAAAAAAGAAAATTAATTGTTAATGTTAATGTGTAAGTGCTGTAACCAGAATTTGTAGATCGAATAAAATCGAAGGTTTTAATATATGAATGTGGTATTAAAGTCTTAAATGTGTCGACAGCCTATATACTGTGAACATATCGGAGATACATGAGAAGAATATTAAAAAGCATAGTACAGGTGACTTCACTATGACTCATACGTTACTGATATAGTCATCCATTACACAGCATTCGGCTCTTCAAAAGGAAATGGTCTTCAACGATTTAAAAAAACAGTCAAGCATTATTTTGAATAATACAAACTGGAGATTTGTTTAAACCAAAACTACTTAATTTTTACGCTAGCAGTTAGACTCGTTCTATTAGTACAAATTAGTACATTCTTGTAGCAAACTATAACACTTCTGATTTACATTATTTTAATAGTACTCTGAATAAGACTCTAAATATCTATCATTTAATAAAAATCAAATCTACAAAAAATGACTTTAGTAATTGAATTGGAAAGGATCAAATTACCTAGCTGCTTTAATTTCTCTGACAATTGATCTGTTTTTCTTTTCGTATCGTCCTCGCTGCTAAAATATCCCTCGGAATGTGTACTAGATACTTTCTGTTTTTGCACCGAATTCGAAGAGAACGAAGCGCCACTTTTTCTCGTATTAATTTCTACCTGAAAATCGAATTCCCAGTTTATTTACACTGTGCAGTGAATTTAAGGTTTCCACCTGCTATAGACAATGTTTATGTATATTTTAGGGGAATAGACTTGTTTTCAGGATTGCTTGATAATGCAAAGATGAGCTTTTTCAGTAGTCAAAAGTGCTTTAAAAGATCAATCTAGGCCGTGATCGCCCTCGAAAGTCCTATTTTAACATTTACAAGGCGTAATTTGCATTATTCGGCATAAAGCTGCGTATAGAGCTATTTTAAATAATGCAAATTACCTTGTAAACATAAAAATAGGACTATTGGATTTTTAGATTTTGGACTTTTTGATTGATCTTTTATCTAGCGCTTTTGACTACTGAAATGAGAAGGTGCATCCCACACCTTCACAATCCTAGAAACAAATCTATCCCCTTAATAGCGTGGATTAATGTTTTACGCAGCTTCCACACAAATTCGTCGAGCAACCTACCTTCGAGGTAGAAAGATTCCTTTTATGCCTGGCATTGTACCTTTCGAATAGATTTTGATATTTTATCGTATCGACCTCTTTGTTGCCGAAATCAATTGTAAAAGCTAATGGAGCTTGGGACATGTGACTATCCGTAGAATTTTGCGATGTTAACTCCAGTTTCTCGTCCTTACAATCGTTCCGTAAGAGCTTCATATTCTCGGGCAAGTTTTCCTTTTTATTCTTAATACTGTCCTCCCGTTCTTTATTTTCTAATTTTCGATTATCGGGTAATTCGTTCGCGTAAACCTCGGGACTATCGAGTTGTGCGTACAGAATGGTTCGATCGCATTTGTGATTGTTAATTGTTTTATTATCGAGGGACAAATAAGGATGCTGGAGATCTTGTACGTTTTCGTTGTTCTCACGATGAACGCCGTCTTTAAAATCCATCGAATTGCTCGCCGAAAGTTGAGTGTCAACCTCTTCGGACATGCTCTTGTCTACTTCCATATTCACAGCCATTGAACATTCTAATTTTAAACATCCGTAATTAGAATGGTTCGGTTCTCTACGACACTACTATCTATTACAATTAATTCGTAAATGCCACTCCTATAATTACATTTCACTGGTTGACGGTAACGTCATACAAAATCCAATATAGTACAAAATTTCTCTGACACATCGACACAGGTGCGTCTATCGTACGCCATTGACGGCAAAAAGTGTCAACATTCACGATTGCCAGTGCGAACGTTGAAAATGTTCCTAACGTCAATGAGAGAGAGAGAGAGAGAGAGAGCGGGAGCAATTCGACGAAAAACGAAGAGAAGAACTGTTGAAAAGGGCGGCAATATTCGAAACCTGTCTAACGTGTTCGGGAAACAAATGTTGTATCATCCACTGACGACATATAAGGTCTTGTATTAATGTGTTGATGTTATCACATCAAAATTAGAATGTCGATTTAAAGTGTAAGATTAATACAAAATGAAGAGCTACTGAAACAAAATTTTTCTAAATAAATTTTTATAATTTTATAATTAATAAAACTACTTACACGCATCAAATTGAAATAAGCATACGTACTCGTGAATCTATTAATCTATGTTACTGTAAAACTGTACTTCATAAGTATTTTATTACATACTTCATTTTCAACATTCAAATACATGCGCCATATATGTTTGTAGTAAAAATGAAGTATACCGAATATTCAGTTCTTACTAATACACGACACATCGGTAACATTGAGCACGATACTGAAATGGCTCTTAGAGCCCTCCGGAGCATTGACAAAAAAGTCCATAAGATGCAATATCTGTAGGGACTGACATTCAGTGTCGCCAGATCGAGAAAATCGAGGGGAATACAGGTACCCCCTCTCCATGTTGCGCGACTGCGCGACCAGTCTACGGTCTTAGTGGGGGACGTTGGAGTGTGCTCATGGTGGTGGAATAGGATAGTGGAAGGGGAAAAGGAGGAGAGTACATATTCTTCGTTTCAATTGCATCTGGCGACACTGGTGACATTATTAAATACGTCGGTACCTAATCAATTACTAAACACTTAAGTATTGTACGAGCTATTATACCGATTTCATATCCATGAAATTTTAAAAATCATAGAGAATTGAAATATTCTACGTCCGAAGAAATGTTCAATTTTCGAGAGTTCAAAGGGTTAATCATCGTGTCGAAAACGATACTAATTTCTCTCTCATACGTCTCCAGATAAGAAACATGATTATTCGCGAATCTGTGTCTTGAAATGACGAATACGTGCACGTTCGAACTGTAATTTTTCAGTGATAAATCGCAGGTTTTGTGCGGCGAATAAATGATGTGCGGTTTACCACGAGAAGTCAATGAAAATAGAACTCGTATACAGATGGCGGACTCATCGATGTTTGTCAACTGAGACGACGCAAGATTTATTTTGGTTTAGAAATTAGTCTATAGCAGTAAAGAGTTGAGGTGCACGGCCGTGCTTTTTCGCGGTACTCTCTCGGGGACAAAATTTTTAAGTACTTGCTCATTGCAGATCAAGAACTGAAAGAATGACCCGTAAGTGTTTGCCAATATCGCCGTAACATCCCGCATGAGGTAATCGCAGTGTGCCGATGAAAATTTCGAGCATCGTATATTTTACGTCTGCCATTTGTCCGATGAGTACTTCAACATTGAAGACACGCTGTTTAAATAGAAAATTCGCATACGAATTACACTTTTATCGATTGCACACACTATTTATAACAACAATATCCCTTACTAAAACTTCCATGACAATTACATTTTCTCCACTTCGTTTCGATTTCGTTTACAGAGTTTATGTTTTTCTCTTGATTTTCTATAATACATACGGTTTTCGTGTATCGTGCTCCATTATATTTTACGCTCCTGATTTATATTCCACAGCTAAATCTTAAATTTCGAACGTTACATTCTAAATAGTTCAACCACGTTTTTTCCTCTGGAGGTGTACCTCTAGAAAATTCGCAAAATGGCTCTTTATTATCTATGGTTTAATTTCGACTGTTTGTTTTGATTTAGTTTATTTATCATCTACTATTTTCAATGGTTTAGCTGTTATTCTTTAATATCTGAAGACCTTTCATCTGTACATATGTGTACCTGGAAATAGTAAATTTAATTTGTTTATATAGACACTTTACGTAGATCAATGAAGAAAATTTTATTGGTTAGAACACACTCGGTTTTTGATTTTACGTGTATTTAGTAAAGACACATTTCTATTTATCTAGTAGAATTATTGGTATCTTGTGTTAACCTTTTGGAGTCGAAGCAATTTTAATTCGAAAATGAAGATATTTATTTCAACCTAGATCATTTTTCTTCTACGTAATCTTTTATGAATCGAACCTGTTTTCTTATACAACAGTCGAGCTTTTTACAATTTATAGAATACAGACGAATTGAATAATTGCATAAATGCACCGTTCGAGTGCAAATGGTCAACATAGTTTATTATAATTAAATTCCAGATGTTAATGCAAAATAAAAAGTTTCTGCATCAATTGCAATGAATATTTTATATTCTTCATTAATAATTTTAATGTGATGAAAATAATATATTAATACTCTCAAAATCTTTTAATATTTTCAATGTTTTAAATTGCACTTGCTCATTTTTATTATAAATGCATAAAATCTAGAGTCTAATTGTAATGCACAGTATTATTCTATGAGATAAGCGGATTACATATTTCTCTTATTGGTACAGGTGGAAACCAGCGCGAATTAGCACGTGCCAAAAATATGAAAAAAACTGTAAAGAAATCAGCTGCTGAACAAGATAGCAATAAAGGTCTCTCGTTGGAACAGCGTAAAGCAAGGTAACGATTTCATGTAATTTATTTATATATTTTTACATAAGTAATTATTCATTTTAAGTCTCACTTCGTATTAATACTTTTCTACGTAGAATTTCATAATTAGACTGTGGATTTTATGCATTTATAACGAATTTATAACAAAAATGGGTAAGTCCAATTTAAAAAAGATTAGAGGCGAAGAGAATTTAGAAATACTGATGTATTATTTTCAACCCACTACAATTATTAAAGAAGGAAAGAACTTTTTTCTTGGCCTGCGTTTTTTAAAATTGATGCAGAAAATTTTTATTTTACATAAAGATCCACAGTCTATTCATAATTTGTCCGAATTTGAGAAAAAATCGTAGATATTCCATTTAAAAAACTAAAGTCTTATCTCAACGAAAAAGCATAGTAATAAAAAACAGATTAGAGCAATGTATGTCCCCCAGGAAACCATGCAACTTTTGTTCGAAACATTTTTCCGTAGTTTGTAGCGTTTGTAAATTAAATTTGGAAGCTAAAATTCAGTTATTTATTCATAGATTTATTCAATAACATATTTTCCATTCTGTTCTATTACTTTTTGAGGTAACTTCTCGTGTTATTGAATAAACATGAATAAATACCTTAATTTTATCTTCGGTTCTGAATTTGAAAACGCTACGAACTTTCTTTCCAACCCAATAACTTACGAGTTATTTGAGATCGTCACGTTGCGAGACTCACCCTGTGTAAATTCTCGACAAATGTGTAAAAACGCAATTTTGATTCTAATTATTATTAACACTCTTTAAAGTTGAATTTTATACAACGGTTTCAGATGTTACATTATCTTCGGCTAAATTGCCTTTGTAATTTTAGAGATGCAGAGCGAATGAGAGAGAAACAGCTTAAGAAACAGCAAGATCAAGAAAAACCGAAACAAGCTGTAAGATAGTCCTGTTCGACAAGGCGTACAAACTCTATGGCTGAATTCATTATCAAACGTTCACAGCTATGTTTTTTCAAATTTCTGATGATAAATTCTTGATCGTAAAGCACCGAATTAATGCTTAACAGAAGTGCATGAAAGATTTAATAGTGTTTCTGATCATAGAAAGTAACTTCAGACTGTGTACTACGGAACGGGGTACACTGCAGGACTTAGTTAAAATAATCATGTTATTTACGTGCTGCTCACAGAAACAATAATAGTCAGTGTGTATAAACAAAATTATTGTTACCTAACGCCAGAATGGTTAAAGGAAATTGTGCATTTGAGTGGTTCATCTAGAATATAAGGATTTTAATTAAATACAAGAATGTTTGTAGTACTAATTTCTTGAATTTGTAAATTCAATGTTTTCAGTTATTTAATATATCGTAAGAAGTGACTAAGCAAGTACAATATAATAGCAAAGGTATTATGTACCTTTGTTATCCTGTTCGGCTCGTAATAAATTGTTCAATTTTAAAGTAGATATTGAATTTTCCTGCTTCTATTATGAATTTCGACATTTACGAGAGATTACAGAATGTTATATATAATGTAATTAATCTTTACACGGATGAGAGATATTCGTCGGATAAAGTAAAAGAATTATGTCTTATTTTTAATTCTTTTACTGTACAGATCTTTAGAATCTGTTGTTTGCTGTTGAGAATCTTTTGCAATAAAAATAAAGTGATCGTTCCTCAGAGTGCCTATTCTTATAGTGAAATAAGTATCAATTTAATAACAATTAAACTTTTAGTTTTTTCTTCTTAAAAAGCATCCGCTGAATTTGTTATCACTACATCACCTTACGTTAATACAAAAAGTGTAGCTACAACGTAGTAGAAGATTAATCGATTGATCTCTTTAAAGCTTCACACTCTTTTCAGATTTGCTAGTTGGAACTGAATAAAGTTAAAAGAAACGAAAACCTGTTTTTCTTTTGAATCTGTTATCTTGTTCTTTCTCTTTAAAAACGAAACATTTGTATTCGGTATTAGGTGTTTTCATAAACTTGTTCGATTAATTGTGTTCTTTATTAAACATTTAGATTCTATTCGCAGCTGTCGATATTTTCAACAAACTGTTAATTTTATGCAGTAATAGTTCCATAATTTTCCACTTGTGCCTAGTATCGATCTTCTACATAATTATTAATCAATTTACACGGTAATTATTTTACAAGAAAGTGAGAACGAAAGATAATCAGTATGTAAATTGTAAATTATAGTCATATATGTTCTTGTAAGTTTCTCATTTCACACGTGAATTAAAAGACTGCTTTACTCCGAAATTTTTTAGCGGCAATGTATTATATTTCGATGATACTATTGTTGTTGCTCTTTCTTAATGCCTTCAATCATAATTTATCATAATTTCATAATTTATCTGTTCTTTGTTCACGTTTCTCTGTGAACATAACAAATGTACTATAGTGTATTAAAATATAAGATGATAAGCATTATAAAATTTGTAAAGACAATGTAAAGTATTTTCTTAAAAAAGGGCTTGCTTCATATTTATTTCCCATATTTTATTGCACTTTCCCAGAAAGAGTACATTTTTTAACATATCATTTAATTGAAAATTGGAAATACTCGTACAAATTACAGATATCTGGAATATATCAATGTCAAGGCAATACAAAATGTGATTTTTGCTCCATGTGTATCACTTGTTATGGAAGACCAAATCTTATTGCTAACATGGGAAAAAACATAATATGCCATGTTCTATATGACAAATATAGTGTCTAGCCTCTAAAGACCGAAAACCCTTACAAAGTAGTCTCTTTGAGATTTAAAACAATTTCACTTATTTCTAATTTGTTAAAGCATTCCCATTGTCATTTTTTTTGTTTTCTCTGGGTTCCGCTTTAATTTTCTAGCACGTCTAGAAGGACAATTATTTCCCCTGATTATAATTACAGATCTTTGAATTTTCAACATGTAAGGAACGAAATTCTATATTGAGCATGTGTTATGGTATTATGAAAAATTCAAGTACTGCATACAGGCAGAATAAAATAATATAATAATGTTTCGAACCGAGAAATTGATGATGGATTAACATGAAAATCGAGTAACGCTTCTATTTATGAAAAATATTCAACTTCATTGCGTATAAAAAATATTCTGGCTTTCTAGATATAAAACAGTATATATTTGAAATTTTTTAATCTGTGACGCATACTTTGTCTTGCAAGTGCGAAAGAACAATATTCTGGCATAAATCTGTATTTAGTATTTGAACAAGTGTAATAATATGAAAAAATGTGCTATGTACCACTGTCTCTAGAATTAATATTTGAGTGTTTCTTCTATGAAAGATTAAACATAATTTACACTTATTCTATAGTTAAATAAGTGTAAATTAATTTAATGTGGAACGAGTAGCACTCTAATGAGACGAGCGGAATAGGATTTAAAAAGAAATAAGTCGAATGAAATTTAGATAAAAATCTCATTCTTTTGGAGCATCTATAAATATTTTAAAAATATATCATATAATTATCTATGTATCAATTATTTTTTTACGTTTAAAATTTGTTCTTTTCTTTAAGTATAAAAAGCAAATGTAATTTCGCATTTGAATGGTTCAATAATCGAATTCTTTTATGCAGTCAAATATCGCTAAAAAATTATTAGTGGAATCTGAGAAATGTTAAATTTTCAGTCATTGGGAAAGAAAAAATCTTTGAAGAACATATTGTTTTATAATGACTTGCCTAGTTGTTAAATTTCAGTCTTACTTTCTTTGGATAAAAATCTTATTTGTAAAATGATCGTTTTCCCATTAGTAATAGATCGATATTTAGCGGTATCATAATAATAATAAATCACAATAATAAAAGTTTGTGTTGAGATTGTAAAATGTAAAATTTAAATCAATGCCATCCACTAGAGATTTAGGATCTTTCTCAGCTCTGAATTATGATTATGATTGATAAATATTGTATTTCGATTCCTTAAAAAATCTAAATTCATGCATGTGGTAGAATATTTCTTTTCCACTGACTTAAAAAATTATGTAATTTCTATCATTCGTTATACAAAGATATTAGTCAGTTTCACAATTGTAATTCTCATTAGACACTTATCAATTAATTCTTGTATATGTATGTGCTTATGACAGAAAATAACAAATATATAATATATACACGAGGAATGTATATCGTTCAGATAAGAGAGGTACAATTATATCCAATAGTTATTTATATGATCAATGAAAGTAATAATAGTTTTTGTTTAGTATATCATTGTATGAGAAGTGGGTTCGTGTATCTCGTTCCTTACACTTGGAAGCCTTGATTAAAAGTTCCAGTATATCGATGCTATCTGCATGGAATAACTCAATAATGTAATGCAGAACTTAACTATCAGAATTACAATTCTGAATCGAATTTGTCAAGGCATACGGTTAATCTGTAATAGCTGCGAGGCTGTCTACTCTAAAATTCTTTCTAGGGAATGTGTTGCCGTCTCAGTTGATATTTTACGAATTCACACGCTAAATTACGCGTAATGGTATTACTAATTCGTTGGCGGACGTGAAACACATCGCATGCGAAAATATGAAATTGCGTTTGCTTTTCGATTATCAAAAATATTAACCCTTAGCACTCGAATGGTATTGTTTATATTATTAAATATATCGGTATCTAATTAATAGACAGCGCATTTTATGCACTTATGACAAAAAAGAGCAGGTGCGATTTAAAACAGTAAAAACATTAGAAGAATTTTAAAATGCAATTCTAGCAGAAAATTTTTATTCTGCATAAAGTCTGTCTACTAATCAATTACTAAACATTTTGGTATTGTACGAGGTATTATACCAATTTCAGATCCAGAAAATGAAAAAAGTTGTATACAATGGAATTATTCTAGGTCGGAAGAAATGTTTAATTTTCCAGTTAAAATAGATTCGACTGCAAAGGGTTAACTCATAAATATAATCGCTCATCTTGAATATTGTCAATCCAGTATAAAATTGGTTAAAAGATCAAATACTATTCAATAAAAATTAGATGAGTTAACCCTTAGCAGTCGAGTGGTGCCACTAAAAATTACTGTGCTATTATTCAAAATATTGTTTACATTTTTAAACATATCGGCATTTAATCAATTAGTAAACATGTAGGTAAATTAAAATAGCTCCGAGTGCAAAGGGTTAAAAGAAGTTATCATCGCAGTAACTGGAACTATAGTGATATCCTATATAAATGTGATATCCTATCTCCGAGACGAAACATAAATATATTCTAAGTTTTGCACTAAATTATCGAGACATCCCTTCTATAATATAGTGCTCAACGATGATCGAAGTATTAATGACTGAATGACAAAGTGTTAGTATGTTCTCGAAGTCGTTTCTCGTCACTAGAAAGTTCTAATTAATGGATAAAACGTGGACGAGATATTTTTTACAAATGTTTTCGCACACACATGAAATTCTTTTGTTTCTTTACGCTATAGTATCATAATAATGTATGGTATAAATATTTTGTCTTACGTCTATTTCGATGATATAATTGTTACTGTATGTTTTCGTCCTTCTGCACAAGGTAAGACAGAGGATAAGAACGTGCACTTGAAAAACCTGATAAAAGTTTCTTTTCTTTTTTTCCAGCTGCTAACACTACAACAATAATAAAGAATGCTGATCGAGCTTAATTATTGTAACTATCTATCATTACAATATTATACCTGTAACATTAGCACCATATCTGAATCGCTTTGTCAGTGTGTTGCACCATTATTGTAAATGCTTAATGCAATTAAATTCTCTACTTATGCATCAAAGTATACCTATATAGTTGTGTTTCTAAAACTCCGCCTTACGCGTTGCTTTACGAATTAAAAAAGAAAAAACAAAAGCGAAGATTACTGTCGGTTGACGAATATTGCGCCGAGCATAACGCAGTCCGATTCTGTTTTCTGTATTAGAACAATTGTAAATATAGTGCGTGGACTGTACTAAAAAAATATACACATCATTCGTGTTGACAACAAAAATTTAAACAATTTTCTCGACAACGTGTAACAAGAGCAGCACTTAAAATTTATATTGTTGCATCGGTCATTGTACGCTATGAATACTCATTGTAGAACTGATCGAAGAAAAGAATTGTGAATTACTATATATCTCGTTTTAAATATTGCTATTCTAAAAAGATATCGTAGACTCTGAATTATTTAGAAAAGGAACTGTACGAGAGGCAGTGAGAATTACTTCTCTCCGAGAATAAAATATTTAGAAACAAGAATGATACTTTTCTTTCGAAACCATCGTTACTAAACTTATTGTCCGAACAATAGCGTTAAGAATTAAAATATTTTGTCGGATTGGTGAACAAACGTTTCTGTAACTCAACTAGCTATAAATAACAACAACAACGTACTAAAACACCTGTTTGTCTATCCGAAGCAAGACAAATTGAAAAATCAAGAGTACACAAACAACATAAAGCTGTTCAAATCATACCGGCGATGATGCTTTACAAAATTTCAATGATTTGAAACATCTTATAGCGATCTTGTTCAGTATAAAATACCAGTGTCTACGCGGTGTTCTAATTCTTTTGTACAGTAACAAATGTATACGGTTCTAAGTGCTGAGACATTCGATGTCAGAAACAGAATAGAATATTGCCACAATAACCGAGAATCGTCTGGTTTGTTTTTCGTCGAATTTCTCGGGCATGAAGATTCAAAGATTCAGAGAACATATAGTGCAAGTCTGAGCGATACAATGCGCATGGAGGTGCGACTGATGTGTCGAGGACGTTGGCGGCGGTGGAAGCGGGGGTGGAGGTGGTGGCATGTAAAGCCATCCAGCACCGGTTCGCCAAACGGTACCTGGTGCAGAGGAGACCGGATGCAATGGATTGGAATTACTTCCGGTTGTTACGTGCGAAGTCGGTCCACCCTCTACTCACATTACCTGAAATGCACAGAAATCACGTATTATCTCATTCCTTATCTATCGAGATAAGGCTCTGCTGAGCACGAGGTATTAATATATATACATAGCCGTCGTGGAAAAGATTATGCTTGTTTCACCTGTAAAATCTGACTGGCTTCGAAAGCTGTTCCAGGTAATAATATCACTGGGCTACTGACGTGACCGCTCTCCACGCATATCATATTTGGAAACTCGTCGTCACCGAAGTCGGGGATGTCACGGGCCTTCTCTTGCCATGGATTCCACACCACCGTGTCCGGAAAATTGTACTTTTGCACGCGCATTTTCCTGCCGGACACAACGTTTGTGATAATGTGTTCCGGTTGCGTGTTCTGGTAGATTCTATCCGTCCATTCGCACACCGTTACCACGTCGCGACCCTCTTGAAAGATTTGGTTGTCCCTCGTCTGAAAAACGAAACAGCGAAATGAAATTGAGAAAATTCCTAAGAAAAATAGTTCCAAAGCGGTAAATACTAAATGTACAAATTAATTCGTGGAGTTATATCTTCATAAATTTGTTGTTTACGCACCGTACACTTAAAATATACTCAAATCTTGACAACAATACCCATAATTTTTTATACATTTATACTATCCTGCAAGTGTCTAACGATCAATCGTGAGGATCACGAATTAATTTGTACGACGATATTAATTTGAAAAACGCGGAAAGATGTGAGATGCTGTGAGACAGTTAGAAAATTGAGGAAGAAATGACGTGGATGGGAGGGTGCTGTGCCAATTGTATACCTTGTCGATGAAAGTGCATCCGTGAAGACCCGTGATTTGACATCTCCTGACGTCCGGCACTTTAAAGTAGGTGTGTAACAGCAGGTTAAAGCTAAACGTGTGATCTTTGCTGGGGTTGTACACGCCGATGTTAAAGTGTAGTTCCTTTTCCCGGAGAATTAGTCTGTACGTTAACCTAAAGGGGTAATTCCACATTGAACGGGTGAATTCGCTATCCATTATGGAGAATATTGCCTCAACGTCACCGCTGGGTAATCGTTCGGGTTGCTTTTCCACGATCCAACGAATAATTCTTGCGAATCCATGGGGTGGTCCGAACGTCCATGCTCCAAATTGCGCTGGATTCCACAAGAAAATGATCGATAATTAATACTTCCACCATCGAGAAGACGCAGTCGTCAGATCACGTTAACAACAAGAATATTTTCTGCTTCGAAATGATTTCGATCAAATAACAATCCTTTCATGAAATCCTTCGAAACGTCATTTCGTTTTCTCAAGAGAAAATGAAAGCTAATTTTTTACCATTTTCAGGCAACTTAGAGATCTCATGCTCGGAGAATTACTGTTTTTGATTAGCTTATATACCAGGATTTTGTGCGATTTAAAATAAGATTAATTAATAAATACATGATCTACAGTTTAAATACACGAAGTATAGTACAGTTCAAATTATATAAGCTAGGATAAATGATTTCATCGTTGTCATTCAATGTTTATCGAAATTATTTCACCGAGCCGTTTTAAGTGTCGCGTACTTACGGAAGACAAATGGTATGCCCCCTCTAATAGCCTTCTTTCCGTCGAATACAGCTTGCTTACTGAAACGTAGACGTAATTGATCGTTGATTTAAATGTAAGAGAAAATGTGATTCAACATTCTAATTATTTATTTGGCGAACGTTGTTCACGTCTGAATTTTGTCGGTAACATCGGAAATAATAAAAAAATATTCTGTTCGACACGTTCTCCGGGATTAAACTCTTTTAATTCAATTCACTTCTATTTAAGGCCATTAGTTGCAACATCTATTCACGTTTTGTCATCGAAAAAAACGATGTTTATTATTGACCAATGCTGCTCAATTAGCTGCTGTTATATTTATAGTTCAATGTTGATTAGATCACGACTTGTGTGTTTTTATTAGAACGTTGAACATCGTTGGATAGCACACTAACATTCTGAAACTCGACCGATGCGTTCTCCGTAAAAGCATTGGCAATTTATGTAGCTTTTAGTAAAGATATATGAATGGTTTTACCATTTCGAAAAATGATCTTGAAAGAAATCGTAAATGAAATTGGCTTTTTCTCCTCCAGTCTCTCCAGAGAATCAAAAAGATAATGAAATCGTTCGTAACCCTATTAACTTTTACAATATTCTTTTTTAAGTCTTGGTATATCGTCCCTTTAGACGTCTAATTTCGACATTGACTTAATTCTTTATATTCACGTTGTTCATTTAATATTGTATCTGCACGTTCCATTGTTCTTCTGTGTCTCATCATTCTTTCTTTCTCTTCCCTCTTTTTCATTCAGAATGCCCTCTGCGTTTCTCCTTTTCTGCTCTGCTCTTTCTCGTCTTTTTTTAAAGATCTACTTTCTTTCGTCTTTTACTTTCTTCATGTATGTGCAAAGAGAAAGTATAAAGTTCGGGGGCGGGTACGCGGTAACCATTAGTCAATGTTGTCAGGGGCCGGGAAGACGACTCTCAAACCAAATACCAACGGGGAACCGTGTTCGCGAGGAAAATGCGCGAAATTAGGATTCGCGTGTGATTTTCGAACCTAAAATATTCCATCGAACTGACAAAACTGTACGGCAATTATAAATTACACGGTACTCTAATCAATGTGTTAGGTTGAGTCCCTTGATTCGCGAAAATCAAGAAAGTGATCGGAAAAAGTCGATATTTTTGGTAAGTAACAGCTCTTTATTTGAAAGAAGTAAAAATTGGCGTACGAAATATATGTATTTTGTTCAATTTATACAGACAACGTTTATTTCGCATCAAGATCCGCATGACGCTGGTTAAAGAATAGTGTTAGGTACTTATACGTGCCCATAATTACATTTAAATAAATTAGAAAATATTCTAGTCTTGATCAATGAAAATTTATTATGAATGTGAAATTTTGTGCGAATCTCGTACGAAAATGTTGTTTTTAAAGTTTGAATCGACTTGGACCATTTAATTGCATTCAATTAATTTAGCTTCGAATAATGTGATGTGAAATAACTGATAGGCTTATGTTTTTTCTAAAATAAATTTTCACTTAGGCTTAGACCACTCTGTCGTAATTATGTGCACATATGTCTGTTGACTAGCGAGTGGGAAACCGAGGGGCTGCTGGCGGCGCAGCGTAATTATCCAATGTAAGATCGCGTCTTGACTCTCTGGACGCGACATATTCGTTATCAATGCGTCGCGCGCAAGGATATCGTCGCATCCTTCGAGTCAACAATGTAATCTATTTTCCTGGATGCGTAAACTGTAGAAGGTGGAGGTAATCCCATCCGTTTGCACGATCTTTCGAGGCGAATGGAATATATAGCAAGGGCTCGAGGGAGGAAAGGAGTGAACGAGGAGAGAAGGCGAATGAGAAATAGAGGGAGACAGGGATGGAGAGAGATAAAGAGCCAGAGAGAGAGAGAGGAGGGGGGGAAAGAGAAAGAGAGATGATGATAAAGAGGGAGAAGGAAAGGGAGGATGAAGAGAGGGAGCGATGTACCACCACGAAGTACAACGCGGTGGTAGGAACGCGGCTGACGCCAAGCAAAAACGATCGGCGCTGTCTGCCGTGCTTTTTGCAGGCATCACAGTTTCCAACCTCTCCTCCTGCTCGTTTCTAGCTGCTGTTATCCCCCGTTGCTACTGCTGCTCCCTCCGCTGCTGCTCGTGAACGGCACCCAATTCTCAACGCGGTCTGGTATATGCTACAGAATACCCTTTGCCTCGAGTAAATCAAACAAATTTTTACGGAAAACCGTCTGTCGATCGAAAACTGTCGCGATCAATCATCATTCATTCAGTCCATTTTTGGAGTTACAAAAGTCCCATCGGAACTCTAATTTCCTAGTAGCAGTTGTATTCTCCTTTCCAGGATTGCAAGAGTGCGGGATGCGCCTTTTCATTATTCACATTCTTGGTAATGCAAAGATGGGGGTTTTCAGCAGTCAAGAGCGCTAGATCAAAGATCAATCTAGGCCGCAATCGCCCTAAAGTCCTATTTTGCGTTTACTATAACTAATTTGCATTATTCAGAAGCATAACGCTGCGCATGTAGCTATTTTCATAAAGCTGCGACAGCTACATGCTGCCGAATAATGCAAATTATGCCTCGTAAACGTAAAAATAGGACTTTTGACGGTGATCGCGGCCTAGATCGATCTTTTATCCAGCGCTTTTGACTTCTGAAAATCCCCATCTTTGCACTCTTAAGAGCTGCAAAATTCAAGAGGGTTGAAATTTCAATCGACTTTTATTCTGTGCAATTTTTCAGACTGATTTTCAGATCGTTTCCTATTTGTAAGCTAGGTCCAAAAAAATTCACGTTGATCTCGGAGGAACAGGTTCTCGAATATGTAAAAGAGATTGTTGCGTAAGAATTTTAATGAATCTAGTCTACATTGTCTAGCATCCTAGACGCCTCTCCAGACTCTGAGAGGCGCCACTGGCGCTAGGATGCTAATAATTCTTATATCATTATTCAAAATATTTGTTGCATTATTAAATTTAGTATTCAGTAAATTAAGTATTGTACGAGGTGTTGTATCAGATTTATATCGATCAAATTAAGAATATTATATAAAATGAAAATATTTCAGGGAGGAAGAAAAATTCGGTTTTCGAATTAGAATAGCTCCGAGGGCAAAGGGTTAATAAGGTACCACATTGTTCAAGTCTCCAACACGATAATTGTTCATATTGCTTCCCATAAAAATCGCCAACTACATTGAATGTTTATCATCTCCTTTCAACACCTCATAGATCAAGCTTGATCAAGTTTTGAACAAAAAATGTTCCAACATAATATATGTTTGAACGGTATTGTACAATCAAGTAACGCAGGCCATTTTTTCCAATGAATTTATTCAGACCGCTAATCTTGGTTTATTAATAACACATTGCGTAAAAGGTAATAGCTCGACGTAAATAGACGTATGTAATTATTCAGATGAACGATACCGGAGAAGATGGACATTATACAACAATATAGTTCTACGTAGAATTGAAAACTGGATCAGTCGGAATTGAATTACGTGAATTTCTACTGCTGCGCATAATGATGCTATGTAATGGGATGCTTTTACATCTCGTGATATCATACGATCTTACAGACGAACAACTTTTAACTACGAACCGGTACAAAGTGTCGGTAAAAACGATCATATATATCGTTAATTGACTGCGGACGATTTATTTGAAAAAAAAAGCTAATAGTGCATGAATCCATAATTTACGAGTGGATTCGCGCAAGGTTAGTACGGTTTGCTGCCACCGTTATTGTCACAGGTATAATCAGAGAATACGCTGCGTACGATTAAACGGTTTATTTTACGGCGCAATGTTCACGAATATGCGAGACACAACAAACATGTTGTTATTAAAAGATGTTACAAAGCATGTTGTAATTTAATTTATTTAATTAAAATGTAAATTTTCGCAAAAGTCCAAGACAAGGACCGTCTGTTCCTGTTTTAAATAACTAAATCAGACGTTCTACAATTTATCCATTTCAAACAACTCTAAGTAGATGAGACGTTTTACAATTTACATTAGCTTTTTTACCAGCTGACCTAACAGTTCTTATGTCTTATGAATGGTGTAAACACCAGAAACATCAATTAACAGTTCAGTATAGAAAAAACGCGCGTAATTGGTAGACGTACCGTCGGCTAGGTCGTGTAAACAGATTTAAACAAAACGCGGCATTTTCAAAACACTTATCTCGAGAACCCGGTAGAAGAACGTAGAATGTAAAAGCTCTCAAATTTCACTGCCTGGAAAACGTTGCTGTAATTGCACATACGCGTGGATTCGCGTGGAAGAGTTTATCAACAATTTCAGTAATGTCAAATAAACTCTTCTTAAATAGTGTATTCGTGTTATTTTAACGCTTGTTTGCAATTTGTACCGCAGAGACATAAAATATTGGGTTGGAACGAAAGTTCGTAGCGTTTGTAAATTATAATTGAAAGCTAAAATTCAGATATTTATTCATAGATTTATCCTATTACTTTTTGCCATTTTCGAGGTAACTTCTTGTGTTATTGAATAAACATATGAATAAATACCTTGATTTTATCTCCGATTCTTAATTTGAGAACGCTACGAACTTTCTTTCCAACCCAATATCACTGCGATAATTTTGGTTTAACTCGTGCCAGGAAATATTTATTTTGCAGTTTAGCCAGAAGTAAATATGTCAAACTAGAATTAATCGATGCGTATTTCAAAGTACTATATTCAACTCGGGCCGAACTCGGTTAAATGTTTATACGGAAACTGTAAAATGTGTATACGTACATTTTTTCAAATTGATCGTAATTCACAAACGAGAAACCTGATCTAACTGAACAAATTGATGACAACCTCGTTATGAATATTTCACTCCCGTCATTTCAGTATCCTATTGTTCAGCACACGGTTTATTTAAAATGGCACCCGGTGCATGTATACCGAGGTTCTCTACCTGAAGCGTGTGCTGCAATAGAGTTTTTGCGTTGCTCCTAGTCGGAACGGCTACGACGACGAACTACCAAATGATGTCCATCGTATGGAAAATGTACTGAGAGAATTAACAAATTCGCTTCTCCAAATTTTAGTCGTCCGGGTACACTTCTCTCAATTGCGAAACGGCGAACGTCGGATCTCTCGATAAATAATAAATTCCCTATTCAAAGAAATTGATTGCTTCGCCTGCGGTAAGCTTATTCACTGTTTCCTTTTTATAGCCCTCAAAAATGAATTTTTTAAATTTTCGTAAACGTAAAAATAGGGCTTTTAGGGGCGGCCTAGATTGATCTTTTATCTAGCGCTTTTGACTACTGCAAAACCCCATCTTTCCATTATCGAGAAATGAGAAGGCGCATCCCGCAACCTTGCAATCCTGGAAACGAGACTACCCCCTGAAGACCACGTAATCCAAGTGTTTTGAAGAAGTTAAAGAATACTGTAGGAAAATATTCCTTCAAATATTTTGAAGGAGTTCAAGAATACAGTAGGAGAATTGAGTGCACAGAAATGTTGTTTCATTTCGGTATCCTACGGTCTCTCTCACCACTCACGGGTTCAAAAGAGATTGATCATTTTCTGTGAAAGTTTCTGGAACGTCCCCTCGTACGTTTCATCGAGAGACTCGTGAAGTAGAGAGCTCTAGTTTCTACGGTTCGACAAGGCCACCCGGTGAATATATCGATGGCGGTAGAGCCTCGAAGTTTCGACGAAGCTGACAGTTTTTGCGTTTTCCTCTTTTCAATGGTAACAGGAGCGGCGCGGCGCGCTGGAGCAGCAACATCGGCGTGGTAGAAGCAACAGCAGCAATAGCAGTGCCAGAAGAGGAGAGGCAGCAGGATTAGCAAACGCTACTACTCCTCCCGAACTTCTCTCCTACCCTGCGAATGGTTCCTGGCTCGGATGGAACTTTGTTTAACTAAGGCGAGCAAGAAGCAAACCTATTTATACTAGGTCGGACACGTTTACACCGGGGTGCCTGCCTGCATCGTTGCTACGACGGTTCTACGGCCACGGAGTTACCCTTACTGTGAGAACGTTCGACGCGAAAACTCGAACCACGCTCCCAACAGCTGCTGATAAACGAAAACCGTTCCACAGGCAAAAAATTGTATTGCCTCACGAATTTTCCGACGTCATCGAGCCCATAAATTCGACCAATAAAACGACCGATATCGACGGACGACCCTACCTTCTACAAAAAACGCACGTGACAGGCTAGTTCCTCCACTAAAATAATCCTCCGCTCATTTCGTACCGAATCCACTACAGTTCACTACATTTATCCGGCTGAATCGAGAAATATTTTTTAAATTGCCATTCCTGGAGAACGTGATCGATCATAGAGCATTTCTCAATGCATTTATGCAATCGTTATGAAAAAGATCGATGCATTCGAATGAATCTAGCCAACAATATTCTCGTAGTCGGCTGAGATCGTTCCCTATTTGTCCTAGGTCCAAGAAAATCCACGTTGCTCTCGAAGAAACAGGTTCTTGAATATGTAAAAAATTGTAAAATGCAACTTATAGTATTTTCTCTACGATTCCGGCCAATAGCAATTTTTGAAAAAATGTCTTCTCACAACATGTGGTGACCTAATTGCTCTAACTTCTCAAAAAAGTTCAAATTCGAGAGGGGGGGTCACTGTACATTAATGGACCAAATGGAAACTTCTTTCTTTTTTGAATAGCTTTAACAATGTGAAAATAAATAGTTGCATCGATAAATTCTTTTAACCATCTCCTAGTTCTTCGAGATTCTATAGGAAAGATGTAGGAGTTTGTTGGTGCATGCCTCTTATTTTCAAGCAATTTATTTAGAGAAGTATTCACGAAACGCACAAAGGAGCTCGGTTTATTGCGAGATCGTGATAACGAGCGATTTGGCGGCTTTCTTTGGGACACGCGCCGCTGCATAATCAGCGGGCCTAAGTGGACGAGTGGGCCGTGAACGAGCGAATTCTTCGCGAATGATAGTGTTAGCGCTCCGCTGTTCGTCGTCCTCGTTGCCCGGATTTCAAATCTTGTCGCGACAGCTGACCAGTCGCATGAATTTTGTTAAACGACAATTCGCCGTGCGCCTCTAATGAGCACGCCGATAGGAAAAATTAGATTAACGGCGCTTATTCACGTCGGCCGGGCCGCACCCCCGTCTCATTCACCGGTTTCGAGCCGAGCTACTTCGATCCGCGGAAACAGAGAAAAAAAGAAAGTTCTTCTTTTGCATAGAGTGCAACGCGATAGAAAAATCTTCATTGTACACCGGCGTTTCAAGAAATTTCTGTCTTCTTCTCGGGAGAAACAGAATATTCTGTTTCTGGAGTCGCGACACGCTCCGTAGCGTAAAAAGTGAAGCGTGTGTGCGCGGAATTATTAAAATCAGTACAAAGTGCACAAAAGTCAACGGAATTCTGCGTGACTCAACACTTGACAGCGGCGAAACGCATAGGCGAATGCAGAAATTCCACGCGCAGTTTCCACCTAGAAGAATGCTGATTTTCTTCGAGCGTCGCCGTCTCCATTGTTATGTTATCTCCAATTTTCGCGTAAACTGCGCATCTTTGTGGCACTTACCGGTTCATGAAATACACATACCAATCACCAGACCGAGGACATTCACGAAAATTCCAATTTTCACAGCTCCTTTCGTGAAACTCTCACTAGATTTCACTAGAATATTTCTTACAGTCAAAATAAAAGAAATTCGGGGTCTCTCACGACCCCAACAAAATGCCTGTACGCTAACTTTCTCTAGCAAAGGTACCCGAGAAAATTTATACAAAATTTTAGAGAGGTCCTACCATGATATTTCCGTAATCTGAGTAAACATTGTACCACTTAAGCTTAAGTTAACACGATGGAATCTGATCTTCGTGGGCTTGAAACACTAACGAAATAGATTTTCCACGCACGCTTCCGCGACACGGGGTTTTCCCTTTTGTTTACCGATAAATCTATCTCGAACAAGATCACTTGCTGAGGTTTCACCCGGTATAATACCGCGATGGGTTATAGGCTCGGCCATAGACTAATGATCCCCAGGGCCTGCGGTTTTTGCCGGCATTCTACAACATTCCCATTCAACTGGATTCTGCTCTGAACGCTCCACAGCATTATTTTCCGTCTACAGAGCACTGCGAGCCATATATACACATGCGTTGTTCGCTTTTCGAAATTCGAGCGCGTCTCATCCCCATAGGCGCGCGCGCTTCTCGTCAAAATCAAATTCGCGCTTCTTGTTCGGCCCGACTAGAAGCGGGACTTTTCGCAATGGAACGAACCACCCATTTTCTTAGACATAGAACAAAAATCTAGCTTGAAAAGTATACGAATGATTGTGAATTCTTCTAAAATATAATATCGAATGAAAATTAAATAAAACCTTGATATGTGACTTTCGAGTGTATCTTGGTCGCCAAAGTCAAATTCGCGTACTTTCTGTTTCGCGCTTCTTGCACGACCTGATTAGAAAACGAGTCGAACATACATTTTCGCCGGACCGATGGAAAACGTCTCATCGTTCGGATGTTTAAGCAATTAATCCGATTAAACGGGTTGTGCGTCGTATATCGCGAAACTATCGAATCGAATGCCGCGAGCATGCGATTATTCAAGTGTATGATTTTCCCTGGAAATTCGTTGAGGTACTCGCCTGGAGCAAGACTATTTGTTTCGTTTTGTGCTGTTCTCTTTAATGTAAACGTGTTTGATTGTACATTGTTAATTTTATATGGTATTGACATCTTAATGTTTTAGTGTGATCTAATTTATCTGAATCCGTTCCTGAATTTACAAAATAATGTCCGATTGAAATTGATAGAACACGACACACAAAATCGAATGAAATGATAAGAGGACTACAGAGTGAATTACATTCGAACGATTTAATGGTTCGAACGAAACCCATTATGCGAACTGGCTTCTCGTAGAGGTTTCGAATTTCACGGTTTCATTTCTCCGTTCGGTTCCTGCCTTAAAATTCACAGATGTTCAACATAGATGAAACTACCATATGAGTACTTCCTGCGGTGGTGATATCGTAAGAACGGAAACATCTGTCTTCTCCTCTGGCTCTAAGACAGTCGGCTCATTTTAGCACGGTCTCAAACACGATCATAATATTTATTCGAAAAATTAGGGACATGTTTAAACTCTGTTTAGAATGGATAACGTTAACATCTCGCACAATCGTGGATGCAACAAATGCATCAAATCCGCAGTCTAATGATGACAATAGCCTGTTTCGGTGACGCGTCACGGATGCAGAGATCCATATCACGTCAGACATACCGACGTAACTTTTATAACCGTTTCTACGGAAATTGGAGTAAATTACAAGCCAGCTTGTCCACCGTTTTCGCCGCGATGCACGGCGTCACGGTTATGATCGAAAATAAAAAATTTCGTTTCGGACCTCTCAACATCTACATTCAAATCATCCACATAACAAAAAGTACAGATTAATAGAAACGCTTTGACAAAGTATTCTATGAAAATGAAAGCGAAGAGGAGGATTTGTAATAGATAACAACAATAACTATTCCATGGGAGACGCTCTCGATAACTCTATGGCATCCATAGCTAGATCCCTATCAATTTTCTTAACCCTTTGTCGATCGTATTTCTCCAGATCAGCGTCGATGCTCTATCGGATCCAGCCCAAACATGTACCGATTGAAAGAGCTGTAAAATTCGAATTTCGGTGGAACCGTGGGTCAAAATGGACCCGAGCCCCACCGATTCTTTGGATCCTTGTTTCCCCAGGATTTATTTGGCTGTCTCGACGCGTCGCACGTCGGGAGCGAGAATATCGGCGCGTGTATCCGGAGGAACGGCGAAAGAGACAGACAGATGGTCTCAACAGCGCCTTTAAGTGTCGGAAGAACCGATGACTGGCAACTGGCAAGGGGCCCTGAACCTCGTGTAAAAGGTATGTACTGGTCCAGAGCGCCCTTGCCTTCGCTCCGTCAGTTTTTTCACCGTCTGCTCCCGGACTGCCGCTTTTAAAACGATCGTCACGGGCACCGCGCTTTTACGCGATTCTTTCTCGGGCAGGTGTGCACACTTGTCTTATACTCGTCGCTGGTATATCTTGGATCTTATTACCGCGGCCAATAGCAACCTCACTCTGCCCGAAACAATACGTCTGTCCATGAAAATCGAAATTCGTTCGAAATTATTTCGTCACTGCATGATCGCCGTGTATTCTTTTCAGGGACAAATATTTAGGACAAATATTATATTATATATACGATAAAAATGAGGTAAAAATACCATATATTTCGATTCATGTGGATTTTCCGTTCTATTTAAGTAAAATCATTTTACGAATAATGCGAACACGAACAGAGCAGTATTACACAGTCATCATGATAACAAAGAGATATAAATGCGATTGGATCGAAAAGATCCAAAGAACGCAGGATTAATTCGCGGAAAATGCATATATCTGAAATGTACACGTACATAAATTCTATCGGGAATAAAATTTATATGTGTTGGTATGCAAGTTCCGAAGTAACATACGTGTAATTTAATATTATTTGCAAAAATACACCGTCGCGTCGGCCGAAATGTAATGTATCCGGTGATCAACGAATCCGATTTTTAGCAGAATAAAATACGAGTGGATCGCAATCTTCGAATGCTACGCAAACTAATTACAATTCCTTTTTTTACTAAATACGATCGAGCATCTAATAATTGTATTCTTTTTAAATTGTTCGAAAACATCGAAAGTTTTGTTTGTTCACCTTTAAATGATCAGATAAATTAACAAACTCCATATCGATTTGCACGGAGTGAAAAGAAAGCTGCCGATGACAAAAGTAAAGCGTAAATCGAGTGAAGCGGCAGTTTTCAATTATATTGTCACTTTCTCCGCTGCTCGCTCCACCATTTTATTGTGACAACAAAATTCTCCCCGCTATGGCAAGGGTTCACAGTGCTGTAAAATCTCGGATTGAATAAGTTTCATGTTATTTGTTTCATTCGAAATTATTTCGCAACTGATATGGAAATTAATAGCACACATAAGTACGTCCACCTCGATATTTATTTTAAAATAAAAACCGGTACTAGACACCTTGTTACATTAGAATGAGATGTCAATATATTCAAAAATATTTGCGAGACTGAAAATAATCCTGCAATGATCCGATTTGTTACATTTACTTGCGCATAGAAAATAATAACAAATTCCGACGCAACCACCGCTTTCGAAGTTTGATCTATAAGAGTTTGCATTAAAACGATCGCAAACGCGAAATTTGTATTAAATACATCATTCGAATTCGAATTCAGAATCGCGTCCGCGACGACGTTCATTTTCCCAACGAATATATGTACAAGTCAGCTTTAATATTTTCTTCGAGTAACAGTGTTTGTTACATAACCAGCGAATATTCATAAGACAATTATCACGTGAGAGACTGGGCGAATAAAAATACAGACTTACCTTACGAACAGTTGTTCCTGGTTATTTACTCGCCAGGATACCACCGTAGCACCTAGAAAAAAAAAAACAAAAGGAGTTTCATCAGTACCTGAAATCCGGCTCGTTTATCGCTCGAACTTCTGAGCGTGACAGAATGAGCTTTTTTTATTAAGCATTAATTCACAGCCGATATGTAACTACCACCGCCGCGCACGCTTGTCACGTAACTGTCATTCGTAGATGAAAATTTGAAAAAAATCTGAGACGTGTTTACAACGAAAATATCGCGGTGATCTCTCAAGAAGACAATTTGAACGAAACGCGTGTAGAACACTTTCTAGTAGAATATCGTGGAAATAACACATCGTATGTACGTGAAATTTGACGCTCGACAACCTATATCTATGTGTGTGTAAACTCGCAAATGCACGTAGAACAACTGCACAAAAACTAGAGGTTAGGCTCCGGAGTAAAGGCGCGCACACACACTTATTCCCGGGATAAATTTGTGAAAACGCGAACCAGATCTGGGAGCGGCACGTTGTCGACGCGGTTAGAACGTGTAAAATCGAGTCTCGACGTTACTCTACCACTGTGTTCAGTTTGACAGAATTTTTGAACGACAACCGATGATGTGGAATTGTAAGAACGATTCGCGCAAAAAAAAAACAAACGCGACTGCGTCGCCGCGCAACGTTTCGAGGGAACGCTGAGAAAGTTTAACAGTGAACTCGCAGATCTGTTCGTGTCAGGTTCGGGTAATCTGTTCGCGCGCACACACCGTGTAAATTAATCGTGCAGGTGGTATTGTTGCCCCTGTCGAGCACGACAACGCTAGTAGCCGCTGCCATGTTTGAATCGTGAATGCGCCGCCGGCTCCACGACGCAGCCAACCTTTGTTCAATGCCCCGGCTTCATCCCCACCAGAGACCACTTTCACACTTTTTCTGCATCCTGCTCGTTAACGAGCGTCATCTACCTATAGTTCTCGAAACAATGGGACGCGTACCCGGCGTCGATAAGGTCGGTCCAACCCTTCCGCCGTTAACCCTTTACACACGGAGCTATTTCAACTCGAAAATTACACATTTCTTCCGATCTAGAATAATTACAGTCTATATTAATTTCTTTCTTTGTATGAATACGGAATTGATATAATAGCTCATTCAATATTTAAATGTTTAGTAATTGATTAGATACCAACACATTTAATAATGGCACAGCAATTTTTAGTGATGACTCTGAGTCACCACTAAGGGTTGTCTCGAGTGCTAAGGGTTGAGAATAATTTATTGATTTAACTCATCTAATTTTTATTCAATATTATTATTTAATCTTTTAACTAATTTTATACTGGATGGACGACATTCAAAATGAGCGATTATACTTATGAGTTAACCCTTTGCGGTCTAATCCTTCCATCTCTAGGGGTGCGCGGGTACCAGAACCACCGCGGTGTACCGGTCGGGAGCCCGAAAGTTTATAATGTTCATGTATTCATAATTTCAGGTACCCAAAATTATAGTCGGGTCGATCGACATCCCGGAAATTTGCAATATTCGGGTACCCAAATACATTCTGATTGTTAGATCATGAAAAACCGTCATACTTATGCGATCACAAATTTTTGGGATCCCCAAACTTGGCTCTACCCGTAAAATTTTAGGATAACTTTAGGTCCCAATTTGACTCGATTATAATTCCGCGTACCCGGATTTTAAAAATTTTTGGGAACCCGACCAGATCCTGTGCAAAATTTGCCAACCCGATTTTGACTATTGCAACAATAGTCCCCAACGTAATACAATTTCGATCACATTCATCAATAATGTCACAATTACACGGTACGTAAAAATTAACGTTGCACGAAAAATTGCTGATCTTCGAATGTTCGCAACTTTACGATAGAAAGTCGTGGAGACCCATTCTGTCTGGGCTTATTTTCAGGCCTGAAGCTTCTACTTTAGCCTACTACAAGTTGTTTTTAATTTACGTAGCGGATGAGAAAGTAAACATACTTTTTCTTTCCGAAACTTTTCGTTCTATTTCTATAACTCGTCTGCTGCACCTCTAGTTTCAATCGATACAGCAGGTTGTTACATGGAAATGGTAATGAGCCTTGTTGAGCCTCTAAAGCCCTAGGAGTATGTGACACAACATACATCAGAATCAGTGTTCCGATATGGTGCAAGATTTCACGCGCATGCGCGGCGATTTCAGCCTCAGTAAAGTAAGATTCTCGATAAAATGGGGTACCTTGAGCACTTCGCAGAATTTTAAAAAATTGGTATTATTTGATTCTGAAAAATGAATGTATAACATGTGTATTTGTGTATATTTTGTAACTCGTAGGACACGTCCTGGAGTTTTTTGGATACGTCCGGAACAGATTTAGGTACATTCCCGCTAATATAACTGCCTCAGGGCTCTGCTACCTCATCATCCTAATATAGATACGTTACTGTTTTGGCCGCGCATGCGCGCGAAATCTTGCACCATATCGGAACACTGATCAAAACTCTCTGCATACATCCACTCTGATTGCTCTCTGATCGCGTAATCTATATATCTATCTATCCTTCTTTGGACGAAACCAGTTGTAAACTATAAAAAGAATGCTTTACTTCTATATCTTTGCAGACCATGCTTCGTAAGACTTTCTAAAAGAAGAAATAAATTTCGAGCATATCTCTAAATTAAGATGTTTTTCAATTATTTTATAAAAATACAGATACAATATAAATTATTGTATCTGGTCTTGTTGCATTCCGTCTCACATAATACAACTGTTCTAATTCATCATCTATGGTGGTAGGATAGCAAGACAACCCGTTCTAATGTTAACGTATCCCACGCACATCTGTGCTGCCAAACGTCGTACCTGCTCCTGTGGGCAATAAAAATATATTATTAACGCATACGTACATTGATTTTCGCTTCAGCTAAAAGGAAAGATCAATGTTAAGCTTTTCCAAGCATCTGTTAACCCCTTGCCGCATGAGTCTGAGATGATATGCTATGATAATTTATTTGTGTGTGTGTGTGTTACATATTATTATGTAATGGATATCCTTCTTTTTGAACTTTCCAATCTCGTAAAATTAACATAAATACCTCGAAAACCAATGTTAATAAACATCACATTTTAAATTAAAGTATTTAAATTAAATTATTAGATATTACCGCGAACTAAGCGTATTAAATCCAGTTGATTCAAATTTCCCGCGCCCCGATACAATTTAAAGGGACGGTCGAACGACCGACACGAAAGGTACCGCCCGAAGTGTCCCCTCTCATTGCATCCCTACTCTTTGCCTCAGGTGACCAGCGGCAACATCGCGTTCGACGGGGTTTCGTAAACGTGGCATCGTTGGAGGATCGAGCCAGTGGATGGGACCGGTTGACAGAGTTCAGAGTTCCTTTACGGTGATGTCTCGTCGTTCATTTTACTGTGCTGTCGTGCGTAGTGTCAGCCCGTCGGAAAATTCGCAAGAGGTTCACGCGTCTCTGACGATCCCATCGTTCACGGGGAAAGCAACGGCGACGTAAATTCCGCGTGTAATCAGCGGGCAGTGTGTGGTGCTGTGGAGCAGGAGACGATGAGGGCCGGAGGGATAATTCGGGTGGCGACTTGAGGGCAGAAATGTTGAAGTTTGGCAGCAAGAACGACGTTACGGTGGTGCATCGCGCCACTATTCGACTCTTGGACGACGCCGAAATTATCCACTGTGACTTTCAGGTGAGAGAGACACGCTCATTGACCAGTCGCCGCACGCGACCAACCTATTGATAACGCTTAGTACACGCGCTACTTCTACCCCTTTTTTCTCCTCAGCCTACGACCGGTAACGATCGCACGGCGAAACAACCCGATGGTTCACCAGCTCTGTGAACTTGAAAACACTACTTTACGAAATTAACGAAATTTTTCCACTAAACCGATCGAAAGAGTAAACGGTAGACCACCGTCTAACGCGATCAAATTTGCCGTTTAAAAATGACTGTTTATTGGGGTAGCTAGTGCACAGTCTCTTTAAACAATTCTCTACTCATTCACTGCCGTGTATACAATATGTTTCATCGCGTTCCTCTAATTATTGCATGTGCTTTTGTCTATTTCTCCCTTGGAAAATTTATGTATATAATATATGCTTCACGTGATAATAAGTGCACACTGGATGTCCCATAAATTGTTTAAAAAGACTGTACACTTGCTGCCACCGAAGGCACATACCCAAGGTTTTTTCAACCTCTTGTCAAAATTCGATTTCTTTGCAGGCGATAGTTAAGAATTAAAGTAAATATAGATGTACGATAAATATTTTAATCGTTGTGGTCGTAAAAAAAAAATAGTGCGGCAACCAGTTAAAAACTTCTTTAGGTGTATTCGACTATTTTTTCGTTTGTATTCGAGTATTTTGTTCAGGATGTCCAAAGTTGCTTCGGTCTCACGTATTCCCTGTCCCCTGTATTCGTGCGTGTGCGAAATGATCATTGATCGAAAGTTGTGTTTCCTGCTAGTAGAATTGCTCTGTCTGTGATGCAGATCTTTTTTCATAGCGATGACGTACCCCGTGATTTTTCACTTCCGATTGGTTATGTCATTTTGAGATTGAATCGGATGGACCGATTTGGATTCGTTGATAAATGACAGGTCTCGGTCGCACCATCGCCAATAGGGATACATGTTTCGTACGTGTACACGTTCGACTGTCACGGAAGCTTCTTCACGTCACCCACCAGACCACGTGCAGTCACTGACATGGATGACGAGTTTTTTCCATCGATGTCAACGTCGACTCGCAACACACACCGTCTATATTATTCAACAATACGCTGCTATTTTGTTTCTGTACGTTTTCTATTTGTTCGAATTTTTTCATTCGCTAGGCATGCGTTTATCGCACACGCAATTCGTTCAACATTCAATTGAAAATCCTATAAGTTTAATAAAAATACATTTAGCGAATGTATCGTACGCGTACATAGATATGAAATTAATTTTCTTTATGAAATGTTATGGAATGGAGGTATTTCGAGAGTCGTTGATCACGGCAACGCATCCTCGGTTTACTGTTAAGAAACTTTTAATCAAGATAGTTCTCGGAACTATAGATTCACAGAAGCAATTTGAATATCGCGATGATCGATTTATTAACCGCCCACTAGACCAGCCGAAGTTTTGTTCGGAATATCAGTGAATTCGATGACAGTGCGTGAACAATGGCAAACAAAAAATACAGCACGGAGAGATATCGAAACACGTCGGTAACAAACTCTGCGAAATATATTTGAAAATTTCTACTCTCTTGCTTGGTCATTATTTTAGATTTTAATCCTACAATTTAAAAAAAAATTATATTAGCGTGTCGATTCGTAAAAAATTCAATTGATTCTGTTATTTTGGAGTCGTCATATGAGGAGAAAGAGCACGAATTGGGGGCAAAAAGTTATCCCCTCTCTGACGGTACCAGGCACATGCACGACAGTGACGAAACGCGCCACGTGACCGGGCCGCGGCGGAAGGGGAAGCTATAGTGGGGATATAAGTTTTAATCTGGCGACTTTGGGTGCGACCCGGTTTTTCTGTGCGAACAGTTTCGCGGGATCTACGTTAATCCTCGTGGATCGTATAGGATCACTTTTGCTCGGCGCATTGATTTCTAAGAAATATTATCTGTTAAAAAATTCGAATATTTACTACGTTTATCAGTGACTTCTCCAAGACAAGTTTCCGAGTTAACTTGCACACGAATTACTATGAAACAGTTTACATATTCATAATGAAATGTTGATTATCGTTCAATGATCTTCAATAAACAGGGGAGCTGATTATTATTTGAGGGACGAGCAATAGAACCTCGATTATTAGAATATCGATCAACGAAACGATTAATTATTGGGGCATCAATTGAGGGGAAATTCGATTGATGAAACATCGATGCTCGGAACATGTGTAGAAACAATTGAGTGCTCGCGCAGAATGATTTTATTTCGACCACGGTCTCTCTTTTGAGTATTTAATGCACGGCGAAATTATGGCAACTAGTCGATAAGTATGGAATAGGAAATTGGAGACTGTCCTAGATTTATCGACAACTACTGATAACGAACCAACATTGCGGTAAAGGAAATAGCGAAGACGAAAAATAGGAGATTAACGCTTTATCTGCTGATAATTAGGTGATAGCTCTTTCGAAAAATTAGATGTTTTTTTTAATAAATTGTTGAGCAGTGATAACAATTTTATCGGTAATACAACGAACGAAGTGCAATATGGTCAATATAGCTAAATATTGATACTTGATTTTATTTCGTCTGTACAGTTTCAAGAATTGTTCAACATTTATACCTTCAGGATTTATATTTCCGGCAAATAAATTGCTCTCCGAAGGCTAAATCTGTGCAAGCTTTATAAAATGATTTCCTTTCACGTGAAAACAGTTACCTATATAAAATAATAATCGAATAATCGATGAACTCGATTGTCCGAACAATATCTGATTAATTCATTCATAAGCGCAGTGCTTTCGAGGTTGAAAGCTGTTGTCGAAATTGTTCCATTGTTTGCAAAAGAGCGAGTCGCGTCACAAAGAAATCCGAGACATTAATAACGATAACACATCTTCGTAGGAGCGAGGAAAAGAGCTCTCCCATAATCCGTGGTTGTCGCAAAAGTCTCCTAAAAGGAAGGTCAACACAATAGCTAAAGAATCCTGAAGACCTGAAAGTAGTTCACAGAGGAGTTAGTTTGTGACCTGTGAGATCTCTAGCTTAAAAACCGTGATAATGTTGATTCCGGTGCTCGAAACAGTTTTACACAATGTTTATTCCGTCATCGCAAAACCGAAATTAGTATAACCAATGTGTCCGGTCGCTGTTCTAGAGCCTGTTCCACCGATCGCCACACTAACAATAAATTTATTCTGTGCTCATTAAGCGCTCACTGGACGGACATCAAACATTTTCGCTGTAGGTGTTGTGTGCGCGTTTTCTATCTCACAATTCTATAGTGTACTGTATTATAAGATGATGGAGTGACTCAAAGTATCAATTATACACTATACTTTGTTCAGTAACTTGTTTGACTGAGTCGTCGTGAATGTCAATGTTTTGAATCAATATATAATATCTAGTTCCGCCGCTCCGTCTTACTATTTATCGGTTACGCTGGGCCGTTCACAAATTAAGCATGAACGGTGATCCGCTGATCGTAAAAAGAGGGGTTAGCAAGAAGACGGTGTCTGAAACCAGTGGAGCTAATTTACCAATGGTCCTCCAGAGATACCGAGCGCATCCCCGAGTGACTCACGCAGGTAGTGTACTAGTAACTACAACGAGTAATAAACACAAGGAGCGCCTCGACCTTGAATGAACATACGGAAAACATAAATTTTTTGACTAGCCCTTCCAAAACCCTGTACAGAGTGTGGAATAGATAATAAAACTAAACCCTTGGCAAGTAACGGTTCCTTGGACATCTAATGCTGCTACGTACGTCAGTAGGTGTCTGCTATAATAGCATCCCAATTAATTTCAAGAGGAAAACCTATCAATTTCCCTAATTAACCGCGACGGGGATTAATCGTCCAAGAATACACTGTTATAAATAATTGTTCATACGCTGAATCTTTCATTCGACGCGGGACGAGCATGAGGACAGACGTCCCAGAATTTTCGGTGTTCGAGTGCTTCTATTTTTATGCGACCCTCAATATTTTATGGCTCATATAGAATTCAATTTCGCCAATGTACAATAATACTCGGGGAAATATTTCTCGTCAGTACGACTTTTCCATTTTTTCGATTGCACTCTGACCCGCCCACCGAAGAGCACAACACGTCGGAATTCATATATTTCATATTATTCATTTTAATTCCACTTTCCAATTGGACGTTTTTTGCGATTGGCTCGGTCCTAAAGTGATTATGTTGCACGTCTTACAATCATTTTTACACGTCCTCCTTATATCAATAATATAGCTCGTAAATAATGTTTTTTTTTGGGTTGTCGCTGCGCCAGGCAACAAACTTATAATAAGGTTGTTCCGTAACTGCTTCCCTTCAATTTGCCAGTATTATTGCGGAGGGAGATTTCATACTAGTTGCGTTCTTGTTAAGAATGTTTCCGTGCAAACTGTCCTCCTTCTTCAACTCCTCCAATAAAATGTTCTGCAAGTTCTTCGGCAGCTTTCGCATCTGCTCTTTCCGTGTATACCTAGAATTAGGCAGTGTGCCATGGTTGTTCCGATTTCTAAATTTCTTTAATCTTATCTCATGCTCGAACTGCGGGTTCTGTGCGCTTGCGAAGATGAATATATATATATATATATATATATTGAATAGTGCAAAATCACTAAACATGATTTATCACAGTGATCGTAGGATCACGATCATGACCGTGATTTTAGATCTAATTCTTCATAATTACAATTATCTGTTAGGTTGTCCGAAAAGTTCGTTTCGTTCTCGATCAATGTGCTCAGTGCTAATTCTGAAGTAATTTTTACGAAAACCATTGGCATGGTTAAGAAAGGGGAAGCTTAAGGAATAATAAAACATGAACGAACAGAAGATTGTGTTGTTTGTGTATGCTGATGTTATATAACAATATGGAATGTGCGCGCAGTGAAAGAAACTTTTACGACAATCTGATATAATTACAATCTTAACAATTGTAGGAAACACGAATGATATTCGAGAACCGTATTTTGTTTTGATTGACAACAGGGAAAAAAGTGTACACTTGTTATGTGGAACGAGTGGCCTTGTATGATATACTAACTACATATGTAAATGTTATGCGAACTTTTTATATCTTGAGGAATGTTGTATCTGATGTGGTTGTATCAGAAGTCCATTGATTAGGCCTTTGCTTTGCACAACGATTCGTACTCTAGTTGCAATAATACTTAAAACACAATTGGTAAATCCTCATAAAATCCGCATAAAATCCTCGGTTTAGTCGTCGATGGTCAATGTAACACGAAATAAATAAAGATGTAATAGTTTATAATATATGGAGAGCAAAGAGCAAAGAGAAGTTCACTTTTTCGAATAATGGTACCGACGAAATCAGCAACGTCTTTTCGAAGTTTGGCTCCCGATATCGGAGAAAGGGGCGTGCTTTCGAATTGAAATTTTCATTGGTGGGTTTCCGAAAGTTCTTCCGTTGATACAGCTGCATACAGCTGCATAGTGCAGCGCATGCCATGGTGCACGGATATTCCTTTTCGGCGATTCTGTCGAACGATAGAAACATGAATACAATATCCATCGGTTTTCCTAGTCATACGGGCACCGCACTCGAATTCTCGCGTGATGTAAAATGTTTTGTTCCATCGAGGCTTGTAAGTTTCTGGAAGAAAATGGAGTATACGCGGAACGTTGCTACGCAAACATTGACTCCGAAATATCATAATAGGCTGCCACGGTACAGTAGTTATGTTTGTTTCTAACGGGAAGAATCGAGCCGGTAATACTTGTCGATTTTGTTACACATTTTAGCACTACAATGGCTGTTGTACTACATCAAGAAATATAAATAAATAATTCGAACAACTTGTATAAAGAAGTTCATGCCACAGTGAAGTTCAGTCTTGTTCATTACGGGAGAACGAAACAGTGTTGCGTTGAATTAGCATGTTAACTGCCGAATTACAGAATTATTAACTGCGATAACGTGACCAAGCTAATTTCGCGAAACAATCACGTTGCACCTGATTATATCATATTTTATGGATTTATGTGTTATGATAGATCGACTGTTGGTCACTGGAGGCTCTCGCAATGCGATAGCCATTAAACACACAAACAGCACAAATTAACTAGCACACAATTATCTGTTTCTACGGAATAGAGAGGCTTTTTAACCTTGCGATCGGATGCCATAACGAAAGCGGCTCGTACATCTACTTGAACATTTTGTTGTTTAAGAATATAAAATGTTTAATATTAAGTGATCAATATGTATAATAAATTAAGAAAATATACTGTAGTAAAACGCGGATTGGGAACCACATTAACAAGCCGTGAAGTAGAACTGCGGGGAAGGTCTTATGGCAGTACACTATTACTCATAAGCAGGCTGCAGATTTTTATGCATTCGTTGCAAATTCATTTCTACGATAAGGAAACGTGTTTTTATAAAACGCGTAGATTTATTTTATTTTATTACTCGCCATCTTCCGACCGACGAAAGCTCTTCAGGTTTTTCACAGTTATGGCTTACAAAAATGTTCAGGAAAGGCTAGGATATAAAATTCGATAGAATTCGTTACAAAGGCTGTTTCCATTGAAAATGTGATTTTATTTGATTCCACTTCCGTAAAATTTGTCGACAAAAATTGGAAAATGCATAAACATCCGCAGCGTAGTAATAATCTATAGAAACGAGAATTCGTATAAAGATCCACAGGATATTCGCCAACTTTTAAAGAATATTTACAGCACGGACGCCACGTTTGTTTCAAGTTTCACCAAAAAGATAGCACCTGGCAGATTCAATAAACAACCATGCTGCACACAAAGGAATGATTAGTACAAACTTTTGAGCGATACTGTAGCTGTTACAAGCGGACATTGCGCAAAATGCATAACTTGATATGCATTTTCCCTGTTGTTGCGTTATCTCAAGGTTCTGTTGCGAGGCATCGGTGAATCTTTATCGAAGAAAACGTAGGAATGAAAAGTAGGCTTCTGTGTAAATGTGAATTTGTGTAAATGTTAATACATATATGTACAATTTATTGCGCCATTCGCCAGTGAAAGTAGCATAAGTTGCACAGTGTATCACGTACATACAAGATTTCATATACTAATTTATGTACATTCATAACTTTTTCCAAGAAGGATTCCTTGTTTAAATAATAATAGCGGAAACGCATTCCTTTATCGGATGCCGCTCGCACTACTTTATTCTACTATCCAATAAAGTCGGCCGATATTGAATAACAAGTATTGAAATGTCAGCAATGTGCTAATTAGCCCGATAAAACCACGACTACGAGACGTTTCTAAATCAACAATCCATAGAGTGATCGAGAAAAAAAAAACGATTATGTGCAGTTTGTTATTAGCAATCGCACATTAAAAAACCATCAGATAGTTTGTCCATGATCTCTGTGACTTCGGGCAGTGACGCTGCAATTATATTACTTATACAGTAGCAATTACTTCAAAAACAGGAAACTGCCAATCACGTGGAACAAAGATAGCGAAGAACTTGCTGCGTTCGAAGTTTTGACATAGGGAACGAGCTTTGAATCATGACAATGCATTTGTAGCCTACCATCTTCTTTTATACAAATTGAAGGCTTCCAAATTGTCAAGTGCAGACTTTGACAAGATAATGTCGACAAACATCAATCGCTAACTTCACATTTTTAATGTCTGTATTTGGAACACATCGTTCCCAATAAAAGTTATTAAGCTGCAAAGTAAATACAGTGTTAGCTGTTTTCCTTTGAACCACAGCAAACATCGAGTTCATCTTCTCTAAATTAAATGGAAGAGTCGGGGGAAAAATGCTTCGATCAAACATTAATCAGTTCGTTAAGAACGATCCAAATAAGAGAAAAGTAATACTTTAATTTCTTAGCAATCAACCTGGGACAATCCATTGCACATCCTGAACGATTCGTGAATGAACAGTAGACTGCAGATTTTATGCGTTTGTGCCCAAAGATATAAGAATGTCGGATTATTTTCATCTTATTGACGCTGAAGAAAGATAAATAATTTTATTTGACTTTCTTGCAATTGACGCAGAGAATTTTTATTTCAGACAAATTTTATTTTATTTAATTTTATTTATTTTCCCGTGCCATTTTGTATGTAGAATAAAGTATTAATTTAAATTATTAATTTCGTCGAAGATAAAGTGCGAATAATCGAGGACCCGAATCGCAATGGTTAGGGGTGCGTTATCGTGCACTAGGTATTACGAGGTTATAGTCTTCGGCTCGATGTTGTAGTTTATCATTGCAGCGATGGTAGTTGGCATTCAAGTCACTCGTCACGTTAAAAGCTGTCTGCTTTCGCCAAGAATGTTCTTTTTATATCATTCTTGGGGGTGTCCAACGGCCAATCGATATATTCCTTGCGTCGTATACCGGCTTTTATTGCCTCTTACAAATGCGTTGCCCGGGATGTATCATTTTTATTAACTAAATTATGCCGTCTGTTCCGCTTGCACCCTTCGCGCCCCGTCGACACGGTTATTCCCCTCACGCGATGCAATCACCGACTCATCGAAATGCACCGGAACGTAACACTGCGATGACACACGTTAGATTATCAATAGGAAGTCGCAGCCCCTATTGCAGGTTGCAGCTTGAATCGAGTAAACCAAACCGCTCATATATCAGTCTTACGGCGAGTGTTCCGATTCGAAAACGTTTCTGCTGCAGGAAGATTTCGCGTAGCCACACGATGACGCAAGAAATGCATTCATGCACTTCAGAGCTTACGCTATCAATGGGCTTATTCACGGAACAACATTGCAGTCGAACGTTCCTGTTCCTTTTAATTATCTCGCGATGCGACGATCCAGCTCGGCTAACGTTCTTTGACGTTAACGACCCCTGAAATTATACTTTTAATGCTTAATTTTCATTGCAAATGCGAAAGTCTGTACACAAAGATAGGCCAACTCGTTTTCATCCCTAACCCATCGTTCATTTTTCCCTAGAAAAATCTCGCGCAACATAGCTGGCGAAAAACCGAGGACACGTTTAAAATGATATGAGTTCAATCGTCTGCGAAAGCATTAGAAAAGTTTTTTCGACATTGGATCCACCACGGATTTGAAGATTGAACCTTTCTCTTCGCACCTTAAAATTTGATGTACGATTTTCTTTTTTACTATTTTATGGGACAAAAATGAGCAACAAGTTACAACTTCCCCTAACCTGGATTTATAATACTCGGATTGTTAAGACAGATTGAATACGTAGTCAGGCTATCGCGGTATACAATAACGAACGTCTACGTATGTATGGGATCGTATTTGTGCTGAACAGTTCCGCATCGGACACTATGCATTCTATTTGGCTAAGCCATAGATGATTATGCGCTCGTCAAAAGTAGCCGGTCCAATAGTTCATCAACGAATATCTCGTAGCCTGGTATTAAAGCTTCGAATTCACGGGTTCGCAGCGTTGCGTTGCGCGCAATGTGGATTGCTTCTATCCCGATAATCCATATTGTGACGACTGTGCATGTTCATTTGCTTTTAAATGTAGCATCCTGATCACTGGATATACAATAGTACAGTGATAAAATCGCTCGAGCGAGCCTCTTCGAGTTACGCTGAATTTAACTGTGCAAACGTGTCTCGCAATTCGCCCGAACGAATTCAGAGGAAAATTGTTCTTTCGAGACGAAAGAAATTGAAAAACACGTAGTTATTGTTAGCTGATGCAATTTTCATGGGTTGTTTTCCGCACTGTTCTCTGTTGTTCGACGCTGCTGTTTACGTATCTTATCGATCGGTTTGATAGGGACACTTTGTCACATACATAGCTATACGTTTTACCTTGCCAAGTTGATCAACATCTCCTCAGACTCACGAGCATCTTAAGAGAACTCACTGCAGTTATCTTTCTATTGCAGCCTCAGGACAAGGGAAGCTACATCCTCGAATATGTGTGCAAGCAACTCAAGATCAAGGAAACGGATTATTTCGGACTTCGATACGTAGATCACTGCAGACAAAGAGTAAGCTTCTTTACCATTAACGTTTATTTTCGCTAGAAGACATTATTAGTCCCTTCAGATTAGAAGTATTAGATGATTGCATAAGTTCTAGTGATTATATGATTGATTAATAAAGCTGTATTCTTTTAAATTAAATTTTATCTTCAAATCGGGCATGAACTTACGCAATCATCTGATAAATATCAATTTTATCAAGTGACACGGTATTAATTGCGTTTATTATTAATATTTGAACTACCGCAATCACATTTTCTATTTCATACCGAATTCTTCTGTTCCAGCATTGGTTAGACGTGGCTAAAACGGCAATTAAGCAAGTAAAAGGTCAGTTCACAGTTTCGTTAGTTGTAAGCAGCTTCGAATAGTATAAATATCCTGCGCTGAATTTTTATATATTTCTATCTTTGAACGTCATGCGAATGAAAATTTATTATGGAAAGGAGAAATTGACGAGGAAAAATTTCGAGCCATTTAAAATCGAAGTTTCTTGTGTGGAAGGACTCTACTGATCACGATTCGTGGTTCACCCTGTATATCTGATTTGTTGCTGTTGCATTATCACGGCTCGTCCGTCGATAATTGTTTCGCAATAATACTGATGCTTCATTAAACAATATAATAAAGATTCATTCGACACTGGCATTCGGCGCATAGTAGATCAAAGGAGCGAACGTGAATTCGATTGCATGTAACAATGAACAGCTGTGACCAAGGCTTCGATTGCAATTTCTATCCTATAGTCGCTCATTGTGGGTCGATGTCACATAAAACTTTTAGACTGTAGAGGCACGTACTATTCTCATAGATGAGTAAACATAGTAGTGTTTATTTCGATAAGGATCGAGAAGAAAACAGTAGCTCGCGAAACGTACACAAGACTACCAACAAAATCGCTAAAAATTCGAATAATTAAAAATCAAACGGGAACTAGCTATAAAAATGACTATTACTGTAGTTTGTTTGACTTTGAATTACTCGCATATGATACTTACAGTCTGGAAACTTTAAATTTTACCTTTCAATTTCAAGCATAACCAAAGATGTCGAGTACGCTAGCAAATATTTATTTTGCATTAAAGTAGTTAGTTTATTCAATAAAAATTTATTTATGTTGATTGCGAGTAATCCAAGGTTAATTTCGGCAAATAGAGAGGGGCTGACGTTGTCACGGTTTCTTTATGGTTGTGTTTCAGATATGGACCCGATTTTGTTCACTTTCCGCGTGAAATTTTACCCGCCAGATCCTCTAAGGCTACACGAAGAGATATCTAGGTATCAGATTTATCAGCAGCTGAAAAGGGACCTTCTTCATGGACGGCTGTACTGCAGTCCAGGTGAAGCAGCGCTGCTGGCGGCGTGCATTGTGCAAAGTAAGCAGAGTTTCTTTTCCAAAGAAACATACCTATGTCATCGGGTTATACCGCTCTGATTTACCTACTCTATTATTTATACAAATGTTGGTGTATCTCGGCAAATATTCTACAGCTTCTAGCAACTATGCTGCCGGAGATTTGAAGTTGCATGTAAATGGATTGCGGGAGACCGCAAATCCTGATGAAATGACGTGGCTACCTATTATCATGAGATTAGTAGTATTTTTTGAGATACCCCAGCACAGTTTGTATAAAGGCCCGACGAACGAATGTATCAACGCTCGACTGTTTCTCGTTTTAGGTGAACTGGGAGACTATGATCCCGAGATTCACGAAGGAAATTATATTTCTCCGCACAAACTGCTGCTCAATCAGACGGAGACCATCGAGGAGAAAGCAATGGAGCTTCATCAAACACAGTTAAAAGGATTCACGCCAGAACGAGCAGTAACTCACTTCCTTAGGTTAGCTTCTCAGTTGGAGGCATACGCTGTTGACCCGCATCCCGTTAAGGTAAGATCTCGAAATTGAACCTTTTGCCTCCACATTTCTTTAACAAGAAACGTGCCGTTACCGAATACTCTGTTCGACCAGTCTCGTTGCGAAGGAAACCAGAATATTATAGTTTGATAAATGTACCCATAATTATGAAAGTGGTCCAAGTCAAAATTTAAACGTTAACAAAAGTGTTCGTAAAAGTTCGTCTGGTGGAACTCGCTGCCATGTCTTTAATTTTATGTATTTTTCAACGAAACTAAATGTATACACAAAAGTGTACAGTTAAAAACATGTACAATGGTTTTAAGATAATCAGTAATGTTTTCCAAGAAGGATTGTTGAAGTTGATCCTGCTTTCTCGTGTCTTAGGTGTATGAGACCCCTTAAATATGAAAGACAGAAGCATTAGGCGAGTATCCTCAAAGTTTCTTTGAAATTATAAATCCTTGACTGCGACAGAAATCCTACGTAGCGTCGAGCGCTAACTATTTGTTTAACTAACCTCGGTAAACATTGTGGCGAGCGTAGTCCGTCGAAGTTGAGTTCGTCGCGGAGAACTCGCGTGGTTTTTCCGGAAACGTGTAGGCTTAGCTGCTGAAGCTGAATAGTCGTGAACATTACAAGCTGTATAAACAATTGTACGGCCCATAGAAGATTTTCCATAAATTAGTTTCTCGAATTTCGATCGAGAAATCAATATTCTATTATGTGAACGATTTCATATTCTATATTTCATACTATTATTTCAACTCGTAAGCTGCATCTGTCAGTATAATCCGATTCGATATGAAATATTGAAAGCAATATTGCCTAACGCTTGTAGTTATAAACTTGAAATCTGTGCTTATAGACAGTTAACCATACGAATCAAGTATATTCATAGAATCGTAGTAGACGACGTATTTAGTCAACCTTGTTATAAGACCATGATTTCTCTGTACATTGATGTGTTATCATTTATTTGTTAACAGGATCAGAAAGGTGTGCAGCTCTATCTTGCTATAAATCACTGTGGCATCCTAACGTTTCAAGGATCTCGAAAAACACATCATTTCCGCTGGCCGGAGGTTCAGAAGATCAACTACGAAGGAAAAATGTTTATCGTGCATTTAACAATTAGCGAGGTAAACGCTCTTCTGATTCTATACGTTAACTTCCTCATCATTTCGTTCGTTAGCTTGACAATTTAGCTGAAAGACTAGAAAGACAACTCGATCAAACGTGTCAGCTGTTAGGATTACATCAGTATGCTAATTTGTAAACGTCACTTTCAATCGAGAGCTTTTTGATGTTTATCGTTTTCAATTGGATAGAGAATGTAAAATAGCCAAATGATTCAAATGTATTGAGAGACATCGATAAGCAGAATAAAGTATTATCAAATAGCCATTATTTAGAGTAATCTTTCTGCAAGAAACTTGTTTAACGTAATTGTATGTGCAACAAATTGACACATCGACTAGATTAGTGTCATTTCTTTTACCAGTCAACGTCTTATTCATTCAGTTATTCGATTTTACCTGCTCCATAGCAATCTATTCATCGAGGATATTGTTATTTATTACGTGCTACTAGGTTTTACTGCTTGAAGTTAAAATAGGTAATCAGAAATGTATTAAATTGGAGAAATGCATCTTTAGAACAATAGTCTTCGCGAGGAAGTTGAGTGTTTATCATGTCGTGTGCTAGACGGGAAGGTCGCAATAGTAATTAAGACAACGAGCTGCGGTCAGCCGGCTAGTGTGATAGATAATGAAAGCCAATAACCATTGCGTCAACGCTATTAAACCGATATTGAACTCTTTTCGATTAAAAACGCACAATTGTCAGCCCCTATTTCTTCCAGCTATTAAGTATCGCAATTTTCCCGAAAATTTTGGAGATGAGCGATGAGAGAAAAATATATACTCATAATAAGAATATCATGATAAAAATTTTACAGTTATCTTACAATAATAAAGCGAGCTAGGCGGGTGGTTCGAAACTTTATGCGACATACACATTTAGCAAATCGTGGTTCTCGGACACGATGGGGCCGAAAAGCCGTGAACTCGACGATTATGGTCGTATTCGTGTCGAGCTGCAGCCATTTATCATCGCACGCGAGCTTTTGAGTTAACTGATTAACTATAGTATTCGACGCACGACACCTATGCTACAATGTTATTACATACTTACCAGGAACAAATACCTGCTTGCCCGAGACACAACCATTCTTATGCTTTTCAGACGAATGCGAATCTAAAAATTGCTGTACCATTATTCAGAATATAGTTTACGTTATTAAATACGTTGGTATCTAATCGATCACTAAACATTTAAGTATTGAATGAGGTATTATATTAATTTCTAAAACCTCCTCTTCTATGAGATAAATCAGGCACCTTGTCTAAAGAAAAGTAATATTAATCAAAAACAAAACGCTGATGGCAAATGCATTTGTTCAGTGTATATTTAATTGCAAAAAAGCAATGGATGTTCATTAACGATTCTGTTTCACTTTTACTTTCTTAGGATCCACAGAAAGTGTAATATTTTTGTTCATTAGAAAGAGCGTAGGAAATTCAATTTTATATAATGATCACAGTCATCGCTAGAACTGTTTCCTCCATATGAGACAGCAACCATGACCCAGTGACTGAACTGGCAGTTTATAGGATTATTCACTCGACAAGTCTTCCACTCGTCTGAAATATAACAATTCCATAAAAGCTTCACGGTTATCGAAAACTTGGAGATGGAAAAAGAAATGTTTCTTGCGTTTGTCACCACTAGACTGCGGATCTCTCTGCGAAATAAAAATGTTTTGCAATTTATTTCATCGCTTAATAGATTTTTTACATTGAAAACATTATAGCAATATTCTTAGATTTCTCTAATCTTTTACAGTTTTATATTTCACCCAGCTAATGTCTTGATAAATGCATCAAAATCCGCAGTCCAGTCATCACTGAGATTAATACAAACGAGCGATTATTTCATCATCCATTTCTAACTTGGTTTTCCACCGTTTCATTTTTCAAAAACGTTTCAAAAATATTTTTAAAAATGTTGCTCGATATTGCTTCAGCGTGGACATAACTTTAGATTCGTCTTGAAAATTCGTGGAAGTTGCAACGCTTTCCGATCGCGAGCATGAGCGAAACTGGAGCACGCATCATTTTCTTCCCCTTTAAAATATTACGAGACTACCTATTTCATATAAGAGAGAAAGAGAGAGAGAAAGAGAGAGAGAGAGAGAGAGAGAGAGAGAGTGCCTCGCGTCGGTTCGTAGATGTATATTGCCCGCTCGATATTGTTACGGGTTCAACTAATCTTATTATTTTCCACTGCTGGGCCTATTCAGGACGTGAGGACGAAGGTGAGTCGTTTCGTAGCAGTTGCACGGGTTATACATGTTTTCTTAACATAGTTTTTCGAAGTATATATTAGTCTGATTGTTGTCACGTATCACGATCGAATTGTTCGTATCCGAAATAATTCGGTCATTAGTGTGCGAATGGACAAGGCTATTGTGTTATTACCGCTAGGAGCTCCGACTAAAGCTGTTGTGGCCAGATATATCAATGAAACCACGCCGTTGTTTCAAGTCGTTTAAATCGGTAATTTGCTTTCGTCTCCTGGATCTCTTTTAACCCCTTGTGCCGGAAACCTGTCCACGACCGTTTCGAACCGAGGAGACCCGCCGAACACGTATCCACCGCTCACTGAAATCGTGTCCTATCAAGTGTCCTTTATGCTATCGATACGTATAAAACGAAAAACTTCGTTATCGTTTATTGTACCGCGCACGACAGAAACGTTTTAAAGAATCACGTGCCGGTGGTCGCTTGTGCAATCGTGCGATTTCATTGCGCACGGTTCGCCACATAAATTGTTACAAGCCATTTACCCTGAAAGTATAACACTTTTTCAGTTCATCTGTAACCGTGTCCAAGAAACCATCGACTTAATTTCCCACTAAATTAAAAGGTTGTCGAAACGTTACTTCCTCACGGATTTTTATGAAATTCAAATATGTTATAAATCTCTTTTAGTTTTTTAGATATTTACAAAAAAGCTGTTATAATATCTGCGGTGCGCCTGTATTATCTACGATTTTCTAACATCAATTTCGGATCCCCGCAGAATATTCTCCGTTTTTTAAAGGAATATTTGAAATGTGACTCGCGTGAAAACTCGTGCAAACGTGGTTTACGTAACGCGTTAATTCTCGTTATAATCTGTCACGCATTCGTGACACTTTGTAGGTTTGTAGAAACAGTGAAATCCTATTTTGAATTATTCTAGAACATGGAAAGTTGTTTGCAAATATTTATTGTTCGTGGTCGTGTGCAGTTTCAAACGCGAATTATAGCATGGTATGATTTCTGCAGCTCTCCTCGAACACCGAAAAGATTTTGCGATCTTCGTTTTCGAGAAAGTCGACTTTCAAAGTTTAATATTGTACGTGTGTTTACTGTTTCAATTTTGTACATTTTAAATGAAAAGTATTTTTTGTTCTACAATGTTTGTTTATCTGTCTGTTGATTTGTATTATTTTATTTGTACCAACGTAGTCGACTTTTAATCAATTTGTTGTTACTGCCGTTGCAGAATCGGAACAGTTTTAACAATTTTCGAAATGAGCTTGTTGTTGTACATTCTTCAAATAATTTATGCATATACGAGTGATAAATAGATTACGGATCTTTATGCATTTATGGCTTCTGAAAATTTTCAAAAAATGCTGGAATATTAAATTCAACAGAATTTAGTACGATTTTTATTTATTTTGGACCTACAAATGTTATTACCAATGAAAATAGAATTTCATTTCGTACCACTTCCTTAAAATTTGTTTACAAAAATTGAAAATTGCATAAACATCCTCAGTCTAGTGGATGTAACGCGTTTATGCTTACAGTAAGTAGATTATGCGAGTTTTGCTCAGACGCATCAGCGAAACAGTAGTAGTAGTCGAACCAGAGTCGTCAGATTAAGACTTGTATCCCCACTCCACGGTACTGGCAGAGAGGGGGTAACTTTTTCCCCTTAATTCCTGCTCCCTCCCCTACATCTGACAACTCTGAATCGGACATGAAATTCTCGAAAACGAAGCTTTCTATTCGAGCTTCTACTCGATTATCCATTATCAAACTCTGATTCTTCCGCTTCAGGGGGTTAAACACTAAGTGGAAACTCTACGAAATCACGTAGTGATTGTTACTATCTATAACTAATGATCACTTCTTAAATGTTGTACCGTTGATATTACGATATCAGTACAAATGTGTGTAAGTAACAAACAATTACGAAATTATTACATTTGTAGTGACAATGTTTCAGTGTATTATAGTACACTTAAGTTTCAAGTAGTACTCGTGTAATACTAATCGTTAAGAATTTTCGTGGAAACAGTTTGTTGTTAACTTTTACCATTTTCCTTGGATATTCTCTTCTATTGTTGTCAAGTTGTTGCGCGTCAATCTGGCCAATCTTGTTACTTGAAAATTGGGCATGTCGTTACAGTTTTGTGAAAATATTCTTTCCTGTTTATATAAATATTTATTCGGTTTAATAACTACACGATCGGACGACGATCGGCAAGACCGATCGGAATTTTTGTCCGTTAACTAAACAATTTTCCTAAAGCTCCGTGTGTTGTTTCAGTGTCGGCTTGAATCGATTCGTTTTGAAAGATGCGTTTAGAAAGATACGTTTAAAGCGGAGTGATTAGTGTCCGAGTGCTAGCGATTATTCGGAAACGATTTTTAATGTGTTGACACAGTTTACATGTAGTTCGTAGTCCATTGAATCCAGCGTACGATAGTGTAGAGGTTTCTTAGTGCAACGTTTTTTCCCCGCAATTTTCAGAAAAAGCACACTGTTGGGTTTAAGTGTCCCACGGGGCCTAACTGTCGCCACATATGGAGATGCGCCATCGAGCAAATGTTATTTTTCACGTATGTATTCTTTTATTCAGCTGAATCGCTTTCAATGTTACGCACGAACGATCGCAGCTTCGAGCACTCTATTCCCCGGCGTTTAGTATGCGGACGAAATTATGGTACTCGGTAGTAGCGCGTAATACACCACCTTCTAGAACCCTGTATGCTTTTTGAATCATGGAAGTAACAATTGTGTCTTAATACTGTCTAATCCCCTAAACGGTTTTTCCACATCCTCGATGCAACTTCAATCATTGTCCTCTGCACATCTAGCATACTATAAATCTTCTGCTTCTGAATTAAGTTACGGACGGCGGCGCGGCGGCTGGGTCCACTTCGACCAACTCCACTCCTTCATCCAACTTCTCATCTTTTGTCGAACTCGATTCGTTTGTTGTACAGGGTGGTCCATCTAAATATCTCATATCTAATTAGGTTCATAATGTCCATAAAGTTTCTACTAATCATGAGATTTTTCAAAATGTCCGCCCACCGAAGATTAATCGAGAATCACAACGATATGTCTTTTGTATAACAGAAGACTTCTCTTACACCGAATCTCATGGATTTTTAGAAAACAGGATATATTTAGCTAAACCGTGGATGTTCATGCAACATTTGTTTTTTAAAGGTCGGACACGTTTTTCGATGCGATTGAAATGTAAATGAAATGGGAATTTATCTTTCTCCGTTTACATTTGGCAGAATTGCATAAAATCTGCAGTCTATTCGCAATAAAAATAGCGAATAACCTTTTGTCAGACACGATTCGACCAAAAAGTTTATGAATATTAATATGTTGATACGCCATGGAGATTTATATTTTCATTAACGTTTGAACAACAGTGTTCGGTTAACGAGTTTAACACAACGTTATACGTATTAATATAATTTTCTAGAAATTCGAACCAAAGGAAAATTTAATTCCTCTATTCGCTGACTTCGAAATTAATGTTACCTGCTCTTTTTGGTTCAATTAACTTCGAGATAGATTAAACGCGCCCTAGATGTTCGCATTACTGTGAATTATTCAAACATTTATACGTTTTGCTTAACGCGTCGAGCTACAGAGGTGCGTAATGCATATTATTCGTTTATTTCTAAAAGGAATACGATCTTTTTCTTCTCACTTAAATAAAATTATAATTCACGGAATGAACACGTAATAATACCGTCGCGGGGATGTCTGGCGGATGAAAAAGCTTAATTAAAAATTTCTCTTTCTCTGGCTGTTTCTTGATAATGAATTTCACGCATTTTTCAGACCACGAAGATGAGAGAGAGATTATAATCTCTACAATTTAAAAAATGCATTAAACGCGCTGTTACTCAAAAGGTCCCAGCAGTTTTCGCTAAATTAGATAAACATTAAGGATTACTAAAAATATGGTATTTCTAAGAAGAAACGATTCAGTTGTAGGTTACGGTGTTCATTACATCGTAATGCTTCTTACAAGCGACAGTACAACACTGTTTCGGTTTCACGATAATAAAAGCACATGCGTCTACAAAACTAACATTCGCCATATTTATCATCCATGCCTCGCGCGACCTTAGCCTGAAGCATTGCCGCGAAAAAAAATATTAGGGGTGTGCGGGTACTTGAAATTTTGAGTTCGGGTCGGGTCGGAAAATTTGCTCGGGATTGAGAGGTAATCCTGAAAGTTTATAAAGTTCGGGATTAACACTAGGTTTACGGAGCTCTAGAAATAACTATTTCACATTATTGTATAAACATAACAAGAATGTGTCTATCCAAATTTTTGGCCATTTCTCCAATAATGTATTCCAAAAGAAATAAATTTGGTAAATAATTCCTCAGGGAAACATCTTTACAATCTCAATAATCGCACATTAAGAATATTAGAAGCCGTCATTTTGACGGGTCCCGTAAACCTAGTGTTAAACTTCACACGAGGGAAGCAGAAATTTTTAACTTTTTTTACGCAGTCCTGTCGATTTCGACGAGAAAATGGCGAAAATCCAAGTTCTAATCTTAGTAATCCACTGGTTCAGCTTTTGCTAAAAAAAAATCTGACTCTTTTCTGTTACACCCGAACTTTCTAAACTGTTCGAATTCCGTAGCCGAAAGACCGTACCCGACCCGAGGCTCGGGCACTCGCACACTTCTGCAAAATATGTTAGATTGATACTGTTATTACGGAAACGTGTAGCACAATTGCACATTTGATATATCACAGTTGGCCACGAGGCGGCTGAATTATCCGTACGAATATCTCTTTATTCTTAGATTGCCAAGTGCAGCGGACGCGCCCGTCGTAAGCGGAGGATCTATATTCTCCTGGGGCACGAAGTTTAAATACACAGGGCGAACGGAGAGAGAAGTGTTGGAAGAGATGAGTCCACGTCGGAAAGAAGATTCACCGACGGAACGATGCCAAACTTCCCATGTCAGAAGAAAAGCCAGCAGCGTACCAGTCACACCGAGTACTCCTAGTCAAGACCCCGTCGAAATAAGTCAGTATACGCGAACGTATTCCTTTGCCAACAAACTCGAACAAACCTTTTTACACGGCGAATATCTTTCCTCTTTCGACTTTCGTCTCTACGGATAGTGTTACTTTCTTAAATAAGTAAATATGGTCCAAATTATGCTGTATTTACACTTTTAATTAGAAAAATCTCAAATACGTTGGTAAAGGTTTCGTAAACGAGAATGAAAAATAGAAAACTTTTCTACCCGTTGTCCTTTTCTATATTCGAACAAACGTAAACCTAAAATAACGTAGAACCTCTATGTTTCCTGAGCCTCCATATCCCCGAGGTAGTAACACTATGCGAGGGAAGACTGTATTCTGGTTATGTTTATAAATTTATCCCCATTACTACAAGGTGTACCCCTTCAGGGAAAACTTACCTTATCAAAAAGCTTTCTAAGTGCATCCAGTCTTGTGATTTTACTACGTTTTTATTTTTATAGGACAAACCATGCCAGCCACTTTTGCTGGGTTGCCACTTTGATGTTAATGATCATGTTAAATATGGAACGGAAAGCTTAGATTCGTTATGTTTGCATTGCAGGATATTCGAGTCTGCCTCGAAGCGGCCATAGCGCAGGCTTAGACGATGCTGGAATGGCAGAAGGCGGTTCCGGAATTCCGTTTAGTACGCCTTACTGTCCAGACAACACTCTGCCACTTCTGGAAACTGTTTCGGAGGACCAAGAGATTCATGCCAGGAGAAACAATGGTTAGTTCCTTGAACGTATAGTCGTCTTGATTTTCTTCCACTCTTTATCCCTTTCTTTCGACTCGAGACGCATGGCTTTTAACAATACCTTCTTATTTCATGTATATATATATTTATAATTGTTACGTTAATCTGATATCGTACAATGAGAACCGTAAGTAACCAAAACGTCTGTAAACGATAAAACAAGCTTCTTCCGAAGAGAAACATTGAACTTGCTTATGCGTGCACAGTAGTGTTCCGAAAGGTGTCGCGGATCTCGAAATTTTTGGGTCGTTGTCGTTCTTGATTATCGAAATTGTAATTGTTATAATGTATAGATAATTCTATAGGACATCAACGCAACCGTTTTTGTCGAATTATCATTAAAATTGATTTATTATTTATTATTTAGTATTTTACCCACCCTCGTGAGCATTCACGTTGTTGCGTAAACGTGATTAACGTGTGCTAGATGGAATACAAGAGAGCTGGTTCGTCTGTAAGTACAAAGCTCCACGCTGCTTATTTTTACTCTGTGTGCTTCTCGCTTCAAGCTGCAGATACACGAACAATGGGAAAAGTCATAAAACAAGAAAACAGATTATTCTGAAGGGATAGGTACATTAACGTTTCTCTCTTTAAAAAGATACATATTGAGTTGCGGCATCCATCGGAACACTACTGTACTTATTTACAAAAAGACATAAATTGTGGATTATAAGAGTTTATCAACACAGTTAGAAACCTGACGAAAAGATTTTTTGATTAGCAAGCAGAACATGTTCGAGTCTAATTTTGTTAAATAAAATTTACTACGATATCTAGAGCTTGGAATAAATGAATTTCTTATTTGTGGAAGGTAGAGCTGAATTGCATACGCAGCTTGAGAACATTTATTGTTTTCTACAAATACTCCGTTTTATTTCTGCAAATGTATTTAATCATTTTGTACAGCCAAAGTTCAATCATCTGCCATATGCATGTACCCGATACATAAATATATATACATACATTCGCATGTATTTTTCAGTATGATTTGGTGGAAAACCATGCGTCACGATACGTTGCACTTATACACGCATGTATAAGGCTATACGAAGTTTTACAATTGCTATACTTGATAGTCTTTGAAGTACTCCAGTTCTAAAATTCCGGGGCTGCTATGTTTTCTTCATTTTTATTTTCTGTTCGAGAAGAAAGGAATAGTCACGAGAAACTAACTAATTGATTACACTGTAACATGAATGAAACTAGCAAACGATTACACTTTCTAAATGACTAATTTAGAAAATTTTAACGAAACGATTTATTTTATAAGCAACGTACTGGTTTTAAGTAATGGTTTTCATGATGCGCCATATTAGCATCAAGTTCTAGGTTTCATTAACCCTTAATTGTTACGCAGTACCAAATTCCTGTACAAATAACAAGTTTCTTTAACTTCTTTAGACCATTTAGATTGTTAGGATAGAATTTTAGAGAGGCTTTAGAGATCACTCTTGATCAGCTTGTGTGACATAGAAATTCGTTAGATTGCGAACATAATAGATTAGGTATAGTACTTGAAGACACGTTTTGTTTCTCAGCTCCCTTATCCGTGTATATATTTGATACTGCATCGATGACTATCACAAGTTGTTGGTCCCCATGTATCCACTATAATTACATCACTATCCCCGCCACGTTATGCATACGATGAATTGATAGTATAGGTCTAACGAGTATGAGAAGAACTCTGCCGCTAGTCGCCCAAGTCCGACCCACTTAATAAGATTCTACCAGGATTACATAAGTTTAATCAATATTTCTGGTTATTTAATTGCATTGTCACTTCCACTACCTCTCGTGCTTACGAAGATCTGTCCGCAGCGTTCCAGAGAAAATCTTTCTGAAGTAGTCATTAGGTCCACTCGGTATCTCACCTTCTTTCCAAACTCACACAGCTAGAATCGAGCTTTCTAACAAACTTTGGTAACACGAAATTCCAATCTTTCTTGAACTTTTCAAGTGAGGAGCTCCAATGGAATGATCAAACAACTTTTACCGCGATTGCTCTTATTTCTTTGGGACGAAAACATCCCTCAGACAATAATACTTGTTTGTACTCGCTGTAATGCACGTGGGAAAAATTGTAGAGTGAAAATTTCGTAGGTTTTTCAGTAAAACGTTTCAGAAAAGTAGCGAAAGGGAATTCTTGAACACAAAAGAATATTTTGTACCGCAATATAAAATAATAATGATTGAAAGTTGAATTTGAATTTAGATTTAAATATGTGCGGATAATTATGAAAGTGGTCTAAGTTCTTTTAATGATGGGTACATATGTAAAAAATGAGAAATTTCGGGTTACCAAAATTCCCCTATTAGTAGATACATAATCAAACCTTTTTGTAGTTTGTCAACAGAGAAAGAGAGTAAAACATAAAGTTCTATGAAATAAGAAAATTGTGGACCGATGGAACGATCACAATATCGTGTCCAACGGTATCGTCAAAGGGCGGGTACATTATTTTGACCACTTATCTTGCAGCCTTATCTTACAGCCTCGATTAGAAGAAACGAAGACGAGAGAAACGAAGGAATTAATTCTTTTACTTGTCATATTTTATGGCAGCAACATTATCGACTTAAATCGCACTGATTTGCGTTCCGAAAACGCGTAACAGTATCGTCAAGCATCGAAATCTCCGAGCTGTGCGCACTACGGGACCCACTACTATGATCGAATAGCGGTAGAGTTCGATATTACCTTCACCTCAAGCGGCACTTTTCAAGAGATAACGAAAATCTTCCTAGGAGCATCGCGGAGGGACTTAAAAAAAAAGAAAAAAACTCAAAATACAAAAAACTGAGAGAAAGAGAGACAAAAGTGTACAGAATCTCGCCGCTTCTTTGGCTTCTTAGATCGTTGATTTGTCTTTTCCTTTTCTTTCTGTTTGTTTAGCCGTAGACGAAAATGATACGCATGCGAGTGCCACCCACAACACCACCGCCACCACCACCACTACCACCACCTCCAACACCACCACAAACCGTGCGAAAGTTAGACTGAAATTTCCCAAGAGCACGCTGAATCGACCGCAACCGTTATACAGTCAAAAGATAGTGATAGGCTCCGAGGAATTAGTCGGCCGTGACATCGATAACGTCGTTCGGGAGCGTATCAATGCTCTCGAAAAGAGTCCGAAGGTGATCAGGTCGACTGTCCTGATAATAAAGAGCTCGAAGGTGTCGGCGAGGTCGTCGTTGAGGTCCGGTAAGGGGCCTGAGTCTGACACTTATGTGTACCCGGCTGCTGATTCCGGTACGATCATTACAACGGTGATTAACGGTTTGCTCGACCCTAACACCGGTAAGACGGTCCTGCGCAGGTCCAACGAGCAGGTAAGCATGCTCGGCCGACGTGAGAACGAGACGATCTCCTCGCGCGGAAAGCCTGCCACCACGAAAACGGCTAACGGTTGCGTCGCGTCGACGAGAATTGACGTCGAGGACGTTAGAAACGGAGTCGAAGCGACCAGGCGGCAGGAGAGGACAGGTAAATTCGATAATGGGTTGTCCTTATTCAACGAACCCACACATATACACCAGATACTCCATACTTCCCAAGTGCTATGTCTCGGATTCACCATTGTGCAGAAGTGAACCAGTTGGTTGAAACACCGGAGATTCGCAGGGACACGTATATATGACCTTCGGTTCCTCTAAGTCCCTCCAAGGGATCACATGACGTCACGTGCCGAGAATTACCCCACCAATGTACTCTCCGTGCCTCACAAGAAGTCCCGTGGCAGGAATCCGGCAGAAATTCGTCCGATTCGGTCATTACACACGTATTTTCGGTTCTAGCCGAATTATTGGATAAAGCGGTCACGCATACTACGTAATTAATTAACACGTTCCGGGCCGAGCCGTTTTTGCTCGACAATTAAGCAAACTTATGTGCTTTGTCCTATACTGAATTTTTGATAATGCCACCGTCTCTTGGTGGAAATATATTCTACAGGGTTAAACTTGTTATAAAATACATGTTCCTAGCGCATTAAATAAATATGTCGGTGGTACATGCGGCACGGAACGTGTTAATGACGAAAACAGATAATCAGACTGCGGGTCTTTATGCAAAATAAAAATGTTCTGAATTGATTGTGGGAAGCAAGAATAAAATAGAAATTGATTTCATCCCTTAACGACTTTTTATATTTCACCCAACCAATTTCTTCATAAATGCATAAAGATCCGTAGTTTACATATAATTAAATGAAAACAAAAAAGTTTCAAGTATTCCCGAGCGTCGCACGAGTTGTGCGCGAAGCTGCAGAGGTAATATTGTATGTATAATAGTGGGCGAACAGTGGTGGGGATATCGGTGACAAATCAGAACCCTGCCTGGTCAACTAGTCACTTCTGCACAGTACTTTCTTTGTCTCTATCCTTTTTTCCATCGTAGCGAATGTTCCTTGCACGGATATATCGACGATTGTTCATCGCATATTACTGTTCTGTTTACATTTCATTGTTACCCTCAGTTCCATTCGTTCGCATAACAGACTGATCAGCATGAGCTTGCGCCTACCAACTAGAATACTACATACTCTGCAAAACTTTAAACGTGGATTTAGGCAGGGATCTCATCTGGAGGTGGGTAAAACGTGTTTGTTAACAAACGGTGTACTTTTTTAAGGAAACTATTGGCATGAAAGAATCGTCCCGCACGTATACTTGACGAACTGTCGCTCTGTTATCTGTGGGATTTGCTTTACCCAACTCCAATGTTGTTCGCCGTGATCCTTGATTATATTAACGATTTTAGATCTATAAAAATGATGTGTGTGTTTGCGTGTGTAAGTAAAACATCCATCATTTTGTAAGTATTAAGTTTAATAAAAAGATCGGCAGATATTTTCTCATTTTTGTGGACGTGTTGTGTTACACAACTTCAGAGTTCTGATTGTTTTTTAATACTGGTGGAATTTATTTCAACGTTACTTGTTGTTTTATATTTTTTTAAGATTAATTGGTTTGGAAGCCAAAGAGGGGAATATAGATTATAGTCCTTTCATGTTGGTATTGAATTGTTCGTAATTTTGAAATGATAATGCGATTTGAAAAGAATGTAGTGTTAATGTATAACCAGTTAGTGGACAATCGTGTGTTACAAAAATCCAGTAGACTATCGATAATTTAATTCGTCATAGTTTCGGGAAGTAATGAGATTCATAAAATTACGTGCAAGCACGTTTCGTGTCACTTAAGGCGCGTTTCTATGCTCGTATTTCGCAGAGTGACACGCGTGACCTTTTCGTTGGCCCTTGACATTGTCTTCCAATGTTAGACCAAACGGAAGTGTTTAGGTATTCTGTTTCTCGTGGCTCGGCTGGTATAACAGAAAATCTATATTCCAAAGGAAAAGGGTGCAGCCGAATAAGGGTGTCAAAAGTTTCCTTGAGCCAAATTAAATAACGATGACCCGTTCGATAGTTTGCAAACTGAAAATGTTTTCTGCCGAGTTTCCACTCTTCGTCTTCGCAGAAAGGGCCTTACGAAGTATTTCTTTAGAAAGACGCAAGAAAGACTTTCTTCACATGAAATCACATTTTCCTGTTGTACCATGAGTTACAGTATTCGCGTCAACATCTCTTACATTCAAAACACATTTGTCTCCGTTGAGCCTCGACAAGAACTATCCAAATTTGGAAGTTTTTCTAGTGTAGAGAACATGTAATACTTTTGATTTATATCTGATTTATATCTCATACAATCGAGGACTCACTGTACTCATATCCAATTATTCCGTCGTCCCGCACTTCTTAGAAGAAAAATGTCCAACTGAAAAAAGTGTAGTACAAACGGCAGCTGCAGCGCCCTCGACCTTCCCCCCCTTCGACTCGATACCCAAAAATAGGGCAAAGTAACGAGATCTGATCCGAACGATCCTCGTAGCAGCCGTACTGGCCATGAAACACGACAGAGAATTCTCTGGCTGCCATCTATCAAACGATCCGCTTTAATTGGGCTCAAGGTCAGTTTTGCTTCCCTTGTCCAGCGTATACCCCGTGTTCACGTTTCATTCATACAACCCAAATCCGCATCGTGAATGTAGAGTGGCATCTCGGCATTGTCTACGACACGGAAAAAGAAAATCGAAAAACTGCTTGGATCGTAGAAGGCCTGTCAGTGAAAACACCAGCTTATTTCTGTTTCAGTCGGTCAACACGAAGGGGACATGAACGACTACTACTTCAGGGATTCGTTCGACCATTCCTTGTCCGAGAACCAGCTTCTGGACTCGTCTGGGAAAACGCATAGTCGTTCGGTGACACCTGCACCGAAGATGCTTCAAAATCCAAAATCCTGCACCCAGCAACACCTGCATCATCAATCGCAGTTCGGTCGTCGGTTGGACAAGTCCAGGCACAAAAGTCTGCGAATAGTGAAGCTGTTCATACCAGCGTTTGTGCTCACGGTCACGGTTCTGTTCATTGTGATCGTTCTGGTGTTCGAAACAGACACGATGCTCTTCAACAGCCTACGCAAGACGCCAGAAATGGTGGCCTTAAGGAACCAATATTATATCCCCATCAAGGAGTTCCTGAGGACAAATCTCGGCCTATTTTGATGCGACCCGTCAATGACCGGGCTGAGGTCGTCCCTTCTTGCTAAGTAGCTCCCTTCAGTGCCAAGTCGAGAAAACGATCTTGCCTGGACCCGAGGGGCGAGAATCTATTCACGCCGTTTCTCTGTCATGTGTCCTGTCTACTTTCTTTTCCATCCTTGCCATCAGTCGGCCAACCGCTTCGATTTTCATCTCTCTTTTGTACTAATTCGATTCGCTAACTTACCAAGTGACCCGAGTCGCTAAGTCACAACTCTTGATGCCCGAACTCTGAAGATCGAGTAACCTCGTTGGATTCTGTTGAATTTTTCAAATGTTTTTCCACAATCTAGTAATTGTGAAGTTGCTACTTCTCGCTTCAGTTAATCACTCAAATTGTTAATCATACAAATGACCACTCAAGATTGCAGATTGCAATGCAGATTTCTCAATACGATGCAAGTAGAGTTGTAATTGACCAAGATTTTGCCTTGCTAGCTGACCATGGGTCGATTGTTATCTCGCTGGAAACATACTTGAACTTTATAGAACGCTACCTAGTTTGGTAGTCGGTCATTTATGGCGGCACTGTCAGCTAACGCGGCACTGCTGTATTTGGTGTGTCGCAGTTATGTTACAGAAGGCATCAAGAGGTTAATTAATGTGTTACATTAATTTCGATCATTCTTTTTCGCAAAGTTTACTTAAAAATCGTTTGGCTTTGAGTGAGTCTCTACGGAGTATTGATTGTATCATTTACATGATTTAGGTCACTTTGTAATTAGCAGTACATATGTCTGACGAAAATATTCTTCATCCTGCCACGTCTTAACCGTATTCATAATTACAGATATTTAACACGTTCAATCGGACCTCGATTATACGAACTTGTTAGGCAATTGTAGATTGTGAGATTCATTGATTTACCAGATAAACGTTCCAACAAACAGTGACGTAAATACAGTATTTGTTAACTTCCGCCAGAGCAAGTGTATTAACAAAAATCTAATCCTAACGAACTAACATTCACTTAACTTTTAATCTTTGTTTCAAAAACAAAAAACGTATCCAGAGCATATGGATGGTGCTGTTCGCATAATCGGAGTTTCATTCCAGTCTTTATTTTCACGAGGACACTTCAACCCTCGTTTGAACTAAAAACAACAGAATGACAAACAGACTGCGGATTTTATGCATTCACGGCATACAACGTTCTCTACAATTTAACACAGTAAACAGCATAAAAAAGTATAATGTTATTTTTACTTTATTTAGGACCCAATAGAATCCTTATGTTTTGTTTCTGAATGATTAAAATCGTCGCAGGCAACGTGTTAAATATTAGTAATTAATATACTGCATCTCTTCAAAACAAATTGAAACTGTACAACATTCCTCATGGAGCTCCGTTACCAAGAAAATCGTATTTAGTTAAACACGTTGTTCCCAATCGTTTCGTTACGCTTTCGCTTATTGTTTTGTATCAAATGATAGATATAATACCAACCACCGTTGCAAACAATCGGTAATCGATATCGAACGCATTGTTTAACTTGAATACGACTTTTCGAGAACAAGGATGCACACGAGAATCTCGATTCCAGACTTTCAATTCGTTTTTCACCAGAAGAATTATCTTATCAGTTTGTTCGCCGATCACCGATCCATCAAGTTTAAGGGGAATTTACACTTCCTCGCTTTGGATGTATATCCCCGATAAATCATTAATGAAACGGGTGTTTCATTGCGCGCAGTTATCGAGGGTGTTCAATGGGACTTTGTTGCGAGCTTCGATCGAATCGCAATTTTTACGGACTCGGGATGGAAATCGATTTCCGCGTATCGACGACGTTGTTCACTTGGATTTCATTATGCAGGATTAGATCGTGTACACCATTATGTTTTTGGGACTAGCGATAGAGCGGTCAGAAGTCTTAGGTAGTTCATTGCACAATATACTTTCACACTCCATTTTACGACGAACATGTATTGTAACGTGTATAGATATTACTGTATTTTCTGATAAAACGAAGTTCGATACTCGTCGAGGATCTCGTTCCACAGATGCTTGGGACACTAATCAACTGCCAGAAACTGATGTTTTCCATTCTCGTTGCTCCGCGTTCATTCGAAAATCAACTCGCTCTCAAAGTGAAGAAATTCAACAGTGAAAGCTAAGGGTGTGCGGCTACCCGAAATTTTGGGCAAAAGCTTGCAATGTTCCGGTACCCGAAAAGTTAAAACTAACAATAAGTGGAGTGAGTTTCGAAGACCCCAAACATTTGTAATCACTACTCTGCGGATCTTTATGCGTTTATGATATTTATGAAACAGTGAAAAAATTAGAAGAATTTAAACATACTGTTATGTCATTTTCAATTTATTAAACATATTAAGAAAGGAAATACTTATCTATTTCATTCCAGTATGTTGCAATTCAGGTAGAACATTTTTATTTTACATAAAGATCCGCTGTCTATCCTCCGAATCGAATTTTGCATTTTAATTTTTCGAGTACTCGAACGCTGCAAATCTTCGGAATCCCGACCCGGCCCGAAGCTCGAGTACCCGCGCACGCCTAATCAAAATGAATTCGATTGATCCGCTTCGGAAGTTTCGCTAGGGTAACTGTACCGATTACTGCGGTGTCATTCCTCGATCGTACTTTATTTGAACATCATTCCTAATTTATCATGAAATAATATGTGCAAGCGTTTTATGGAAGAATTATGTGTTCTGAATACATAACAAAATTGGTGGCCTTCGAAGCCTAATACGACATGAGAAAATATTAAAAAATAAAATCGATAACTTTTTGTACAGTATTTTATCCATAAATGTCCCAAAAGTCTGGCCTGTAAATGTCCCATATCTTCTATCCCCACTACTGCGGGGTATACCCCCTTGAGGGGCCATGAAACTCGAGAGGCTTCGGTCGCCGAGAAGTATGATATCATGCGGCTCGAGTATATCGGTGAGATCACACTAATCCGAATTTCTAACTTCTTTATTTTTCATTATTTTTTTATGGGACTCTGAAGAACGTATTCGTGGCATTTTTCTAATGCAAAATCATACCAAATATGATATAATTCCGATGATATTTACTTGTAATAGGCGATTAAACTAAATATCATCGGAATTATATCATATTTGGTATGATTTTGCATTAGAAAAATGCCACGAATCGAAGTCCCATAAAAAAATAATAAAAAATAAAGAAGTTAGAAATTCAGATTAGTTATGTTTACACTTCTCGGCGACCGAGCTTCTCGAGCTCGGCTGTCCTTATCTACGTTCGGCAAAAGTCAAAGAATACTATCCCTGACGCATAAATGTCCCTCGGCAGACCCGTGCTGGGGACTTATATCGATAAAACACTGTACATATTATTTTTACCTTTTCTGAAGAATGGTTTTTTAAATCCTAAGATTATAAAAATATGAGTTGTACAAAATTCAGTGCAAAATATTTATTTCGACGTATTTGAATCTGATTGAAGAAAAATACCGCAGCAATAGGTATACATGTACCCTAAAGCGTATCGCTATTGGAAAATACAGTGATTCGACGGACTCATTGTGAAAGTAAATCCAAAGAAGCACTTAACGTTCAGTTGATTAGCGGCATGTAGATAGTACGTTCGGTATGTCGATTATGTTGCCGGTTTTACCAATGATGTGACCTATAGAGTTTTGGAGTATTACTTCTGTGGAAGTTGTTCGTTTCTTTTTCTTTTTTAATGGAGTACTGAACGAGGTATGTACAAAATAGGTTTATGGGATTAAGATACAATCGGACGATATGTATAAACGATATGTGTACATTCATTTGATACAATTTCTATTGAATTGCTAACACTGTCAGTATTCTGATCGAACCGTGGGCAGCGCGATAAATGACAGAACAAGTCTCTCGTTGCAAAGACGATTTCGATCGGTCTTCGAATAAATCTAATTCAATGGAAACGTTTCTATTTTAAACATTTCTCAATGTTTAATCATCTCTTATATTTGATATCATGCATTTGCAAAATAAACAAAGAACAACGTCAAAATATTGACATTCCGTGGATGCGTCAGAGAGCTGACGTTTCGCGAGATCAATCCGAGATAACGAATTGCTTCCAAAAAATGATTAAATCGATTAGATAAAATCGTGATGAATATTTGTAATCGAAATATTCGTGGAAAAAACGCGACCGAATGGAAAAGCAGAGAATGTAATTTTATGTTTTCGATGTTCCGGTGGAGGCTATGTCGTAGAGTGTCTCGTTTATTCCTACGGTATGATCAACATTTACAGTACCTGCGCCACCTGACCACACACATGTCGAGTGCATTCGTAACAATCACTTAATGATCTCATTTTTCAATTATTTCATCCGATATCTTGCCATTTCACCGTGCGAGGATAACGAATCCACCTGAAAGTGAGTGTTAGAATATTTTTTTCTGAATCGTTGCTTTTGTATACTTCGCTATTTTGCCGGTTATTGTTTCTAGGATAACATTATCGCCTTTAGTTGATTCGATTCGTTGCGTTCGTTTAGCGAGTTTTTCGAGTCGGTTTTGAGAAGCGCGTCTTCGTGGAAAGACCAACGTCAACAAACAACATTTATCGGGGAAACTGCGACTCGTTTTTACAATATCGTCATAGTAGGGAAATCAAATAAACGGTAGTTAACGAGATTTAGGCGACGACTTAGTTAATTTCTCAAACGTTTGCTATTCAATCTACTCGAATGGTTGGCTCGATACATTTTTGCCATGCTAGTGTAACGCGTGGGGGCGTTCTACGATAAAGTACAGAACGATTGGATGGAAGACCATAATCACAGATTTTTTCGAGCGGCGCACAGTGGGATATTTGGCCAGTTTAGCGCGCCAAAACTTATTGCAACGTTATTAAAGACGAGTTATGCGGAGAAAAAGATATATATTAATTTTCCGAATAAAAATATATTACTTCCGATTGTTTATTCGAACCGTATAAAACAAAATGCCGTAAAATTAGTCTGTGTACTTACCTTTACATCCTATGTATGTTTTTATCTCCATTTTAAACGCTAAACTTGTCAAAAAATCACTTCCTTAACGCAAGTTTTTCGACACGTACTTGGTCACGAGAATTGGTTACTTTCAAGTATCTATATGCTGCTAGATAGTATTGTTTATGGCAAAATATTATTGCAGATTACTCGCATATACATCCAGGTACATTTAGACGTTTTGAACAAATTAAAAATTTCAAATCACACTGGCCAAATATCTGAGTGTGCGGCGCGTGATCGTCGCAAAAGGTTAAACGTATTCTTCGTTTCGAACGTATCTTCCTGAATTGAATCGAGAAATAGGGGAATGTGGAAAGAGTAACGATCCGTGTCGAATGGCCTATCGTACTGCTAACATAAGCGAAACACATGAACAAGAGACATAAAGAGAAAAGTCTACTCTCGACGCGTCATTTCGTTCTCGAGTTGCGAGTGCGACACGCTCATGTACAAGCGCACGTGAATAATATAAAACATGTACGTGGGTGTTAACGTGAAGCAAACAAACAAAACAAAAATATTACATATTTTATCATTAAAGATAACAGAAAAAAAGAACTTAGGCGAATATGTAATATATTATACATACATCTTAATTATCAAGCTAATCGGTTCAACATTATTTATAGAGATATTAGGTACAATTTTAAACGGTCAACGAAAAGCAATTATTTGATAATTAAATGTAGCTTGTAAGCCATTTTAATGCGAACGTTAATAAGAACGTTAATAAGAACGTTAGAGGAATCTCTGGGGGAAATTATGGGAGCAAACTGTGGGTAGTGAGGTGAGTTTTTTATTCATTTAAACATCTTCGTTTCTCAATGATACCCTGCTCAAATCATTTTCTGCTGTTTCATGTAAATTGAAACGTTATCGTTGATTTATTAAAAGAACAGGGAGAAGAATAAAAAGTTTGCTCAGACAAGATTCATTGTTTAACGAAGGTCTTTGCAAACGAACCAGCTTCTACATTATTTCCTAATACAACAGGGAATCGTTTTGTTACAATTTACCAGTACTTTTGATTTCTGTTCCTTTTGTTATTTAATTCCGTTTTAATCTTTATAGTTTACCTAGATGTGTCGGTTAATAGACGTAAAAGTTTTACCTACACGTTAATCATAGCATCTGTTCATGACATCATCGTAAATCTCATAACTGGAATTGCTACAAAATAAAGTGTCGCCAATAATCAGCTGAGCTGCCATAAACTGGTAACACAGGATTGTCGTAATTCGACAGCGGATTTGATGCATTTATGTCAAGAAAGGGCAGGTGTAATTTAAAGCATTAAAAACATTAGAAGAATTTAAAAATTCTTGCATAAAGATCCGCTGTCTAGTAATAATTGTTCGGATCGAGCATGATTCTTGATCGTTTTAACGTTACAAATCATTTACAATCGGAAAAGGCGTTTATCGAACAATCACGCGATTTCTGTACACGATGACAGCGAGCAAGGTGAACCGGACGCTGACAGCCAAATTTTTGTGTAGCTGAAATCAAAATGCCAGAGGAAGAATTCGTACAATTACAAATTATTAGTAATTATTATCTTACATCGCTTATAAAACGGAGAAATACAAAGACCATTTGAACGCTTCATATTTGAGTGTAGACATATTTTTTTTGCATCCAACGTGCAACACCTTGCGTCTATAGAATATTTACTGTATCATGAAATAACGCTGCTATGCTTATGCGAATTGTCAGTTTATTAAGTTGACTAGAATCTGGAACAGCTTGCACGACGAAATAGATGATTTGCTTGTGGCATGATCTACGATTGTATTGCGATTCCCTCAGGATCGTATAACGTTTCTAGTTTAATCCATTATAATTAAATGTCAACTAGATGTTACAGCACAAATCGAGCGACGGTAACGTAAGAAACCAAATTGAATTTTATAAAAACGAACAAAAAAAAAGAAGAATGAATCAAAATACTTCGCGACTCTTCGTAATAGTAAGGGTTCCCTTTCGCTGCAATGATCAAATGTGTATCTCTTGAGCCCCGTGACGGCAAGCGTTGTTTCTTCGAGTGCGGGAACAATGACGAAGAAAATCGTTGCTCCAGGGAAGATCTCGATAGATCTTCACTAAAAGAGATCGATCTTCGTTGTTCCCGCGGCTTTCAATCTCACACACGTTTTCCTGAAAGTGCCTACGCTATTCTAAACTCTTTTTGGAAGTTGCTGTTCGCTGAGTTTTCGAAAAAAAAAAATAATTGTATTCGTCTTCTAACATTTACTCGATACCCATCATCAATTACACGAACTCGGGCTTGTCTAATTACACCCGACACTTGTAGCAGAGAACACACTGTCCAACTATTCAGCTCTGATAAACAATAGGAAATCGTTAGGCATTTTGATCAGAATTTTCGTGAAATTAAAGAAATCTTGGCTGCCTTTTTTCTAGAATTATAAAAGTTTTGAATCTGTAAGCTTTTCTATCCTAAGCTTTTTATACACTTATACACGGTATAAAATCCACTGTGCAGCTAGGTGGTGTAGTTAAGCTACGCCTTATTTCTCTGAATAAATCGGGAAATTCGTAAAAAGTCGAGTCAACATTTTACGAACATTTGTAAAAATGTCAAGATTGAAACCCACCAAATGTTCAAATCCGAAAATGCAACCTCCTCCCTGCGGATTTTATTCTGAAATGACCGAAAGTGACGCAGGAGAACAATTTGAAAGTTTAATATAATATAAAGTCGCCTATTAATTATCAGAACGCGAAGAAAAATTTGAAATTTGTTGGACAGTGTAATTAAACTGCGGATGTTTATGCGCATTGTTGCTTGAAGTTGAATAAAACTTCATTACTGGAATAACGCTATCGAAGTTATAAGAATAAGATTATTTTCTCGTTTATCGTACAAGTTCGTCGAATTTCGCAAACCTCTGTTTCCTTTCTTTCGTGCAACGTTGGGATTTTTCATAAACATTCGCAGTCTAGTAATAAAGCCGATGTTTGTATTAAGCTACGAGTGCAACGTCCCTTCGATGCAAGAGAGTCAATCATCGAACGAAGATGCTTTGTTCTTTTTCAAACAAGAGACCGAATGATTTCGGGCAATAGCTACCGATATAATGTAGAACATCCAGGAAACTGTTACAGAAAATTCTTTCCCGAGGAAAGAAAGGTTGTTCGATGCAGGAACAATTCTAAGAGATTAGAACGGTATCCGTGCAATTGTTTTATTAATTAATTAGACTGTGGATATTTCCGCGATGCTTGATTTTAATACCATTCGAGATTATTCCCAGTGCGTTCGAAATGAAATAATAGCTTCGCGTAATGGGAGATTACGATCTCGGAGTATTAATTCATAAACCTCGAATTGTTTGATCATTTCGAAACAATCGAGGTAAGTACATTTTGTTATTAAAACTGGGTTCCATCACTTTCTGTGTACTTCCTCCGCCTTATAATTGAAAATGATGTAGTTAAAAAAATTCTTTATTTATTAAATTCAATATCTCCATCATCGCCGAGGTTACTATTGCATTGCCATTGGTGCGTTCGAATATGTATTAAAACTGCGTGAGATCCACAGTCTATCGATTAGCAGTGGCTTGTTTCGAAGGACAAAGCACCGTCTAAACACGAATTGTATAAACAAACGGATGTCAATTGCAATATAATAACTTTAGATATTTAAAAGTAAGAGCGCCGAGAACATTCGACGTAGAATCGAGTGGGAAAATTAAGCACGTTCGAATAAACAAAGAAATTTCGGAAGCGAGCAACACAATTCGATTACACGACGAATTTAATAACCGCTTCGTGTCCTCAAAGTCGGAAATGTACTCTACCGTGTTTTTTCGACAGCTTTAACTTGCCGAGCAATGGAAATTAACGAACCGATTCCCGTTTGGCAGAGACATCCCCAAAAACTTATCGAAGACGATTTTCGATGATTGATTGGCAATCAATTAAAAAAAAAATAGCAAAATCATGGACCTCGTTAAGACACTTACGAGTAGACAGCGGATTTCATGCATTTATGACAAAAATGAGTAGCTGTAATTTTAAAACATTATATTAAAACATTAGAGGAATTTAAAAATACTGTTATATGACTTTCAAAAAACCTATTAGACATATTAAGAATGAAAATCAATTTCTACGTCGTTCCAATTTCTTGGAAGTCAGGTAGAAAATTTTTATTTTACTAGTACATTTAGGTGGACCATCCTGTACCATTTACATTGCATTGAAAACATTTGTTAAAATGGCAAAAATATTAGAAAATCCGCTGTCTACTTATGAGAGCCAAGTACAATTAGTTGCAAAAATGGTAGACCGGCTAAATTTCAGATGTTTCTTCCCGGTTCGTTTATATTTATGCTTGTGGACGAATCTTAAAAGAGTCGAGTGTCCATAAAAATGTTTAAAAGCTGTTTTTAAAAGTCTGCGAATAGATTATGCGAAACTTTCGTACATTGCTAAGCAGAGTCGCCAGATGAGAGGAAGGAGGAGCACGAATTAAGGGGAAAAAGTTACCCTCTCTCTGCAGGTACCGCAAACGCGTCACGTGACCGGGCCGCGGGGGAAGGGGAAGCTAGAGTGGAAACACAAGTCCTAATCTGGCGATTCTGTCGCGACTTGTCTGCGAAAAACGAGGAATCGGTAGAAGAGATTGCATTTTGCACCGATACAAAGACACACGGGGGCTTGTAGAAGGGAAGTGGTTCCATCCCTCTATTCCGCAACCCGATTCGCATAATTGTTTACCCGGTTTCGTTGGCATGTTATGTATATAGCGAAAGTTACGAAATGTAATTGAACATGTAACTGATAACTTCTACGTGTCATAATCATTTACGATTACAATCATTCGCCAATAAGAGAAATACTAATGTTAAGTCGAATAAGTTCAACTGTGCCATATTTGTGATCTAAATTACACAAACATACATACACACACGATAACACACAGCATACATATATAGACGCAGCGCCATACACACGACCATACATACACACTGTCGTTGAAATTATCTCGGTGATGAATGAACATTGTTTAGAGAAATAGAGGAATTAATTGTAGAGTGTGGACAAAGTAACACGGTACATTGTATTATTAGAGAATGTTTTAAGGCAACTTAACACAGTTGTAGCAACCATACCGGTCTTCACCGTAATTCTACCATAATCTTCTGTTTGTTCATTCCGTTCGGTTGAACGTCGGATCTCGCGCGTTGTTCCTTTGTATTATCGATTTCTTGTTGATACTCGCAAATGTGAACAGTGTGTATTGTTACATTTTCGGTAAACTGCGGATCTGTATGCAAAGAATTTATTTGAAATGAAAATATTATTGATTATTATCGATACAGATGTTTTACGAAGATCCGCAGTCTATTTGGCATTATCTATTATTGTTGTACGTATTAGGCAATTCCAAAAACAATGCCGTTCATTCACGACGATTTACTCATAGCTTCACCTGCGATACTTAACGAAACTAGCTTCGTTGAAATCGAGTTTTGATCTATAAACAAACATTAACGAAACTCGAGGGTGTTGAATTGATGTTTACGTTACTCTAGAGTCGAAACGAATCGATAGACGATGTTTAAGGTGTTGAAGAACAAACATGCCAAAATTTGCCAGACCAAAAAAACTGTTCGAATTACGTGATAGACGTTCGTTCGAATAATAATCCCGTGTGTAGGTGTTCCGTTTTCTGGTGTAACAGTCTGTGTGATAAGTAGATGTTCACGGATGTTCACGCAGGCTTTACGTTTCGTCAGATTGATCAACGGGAATAGAAGATTAGCGGTGTCTCTGTCGATCGACGACGATTTTATTCTAGTAAAAACATAGGAATGCTAGCAAATTTTTATCAGAAGGGAAACGGAAACTATGTGGATGCATAGTTGTCGATTACAAACGTATGGTTTTCAATCGTGTGGACCATTCCGCTGCAATAAATTAATTAAGAGAAAAATGTTACAGCTTGTTGAATATATTCGTTTTATTTGTTAATCGAAGCTGCAGATTACAATGGCATTATTTATGGAATCACCTGATATATGTATGGAAGTTTGGAGAATTGACAGGAAAGAGTACTGGTGACTCGAGAACAAAGTGGAAATAGGATATACGTTTACATGAATTGTTTTATGTTCGCGCGTATCCACGGCCTTCGCTAGTACAGGTCGGAACATGATGTAGCAACACCGCGTACAAAAAGAATAGTAATGGCTTTAACACTAGGTTTACGGGATCCGTCAAAATGACGGCTTCTAATATTCTTAATGTGCGATTATTGAGATTGTAAAGATGTTTCCCTGAGGAATTATTTACCAAATTTATTTCTTTTGGAATACATTATTGGAGAAATGGGCAAAAATTTGGATAGACACATTCTTGTTATGTTTATACAATAATGTGAAATAGTTATTTCTAGAGCTCCGTAAACCTAGTGTTAATAATTCTAATTCTCAATGACTTTATCCATTATTCGTTATTGTTCCTCGTTATTCCTTCAAAACATACAGTTTATGTCTCCGTGACTTGCGCGAAGAATGAATCGAATGATCGAAGAATGATCGAATCACGAATGTTCCAAAATTAGCGGTTCACGCCATCCCTTCTGCATATACGAACAACTTCAAATCGGACTGATATAATTGTTGCCAAATTGACTACGTTCCGGCCTGTAGTAGAGGCGACCGTATCCCGATACGTTTCAACGCAGCCAGTCTATGTGTATATGTACATAAGAGTTGATTTATCGATACGATTATTTGAAATTTTCAATATCTCCATACAAGGGTATAAATTAGGGCTGTTACTTTCCTTCGAAGGTCGAAGATTTTGAAGGTGATGAGAATCGAAGTTTCAAACCTTCGGATTTCGAACCCCGTAGTAAACTATTAGAAGATTAAAAGATCTATTGTTTTGTTTTATCTTGTGTTCCTTCGTTTTCATGAAATCTTGTTTACAATTTATTCGTACAATAAACATATTTTTTATATAACACTGGTTGTATCTCTATCCTGTGAAAATTCTGTCAAATTTTTTATTGCTATTTCCATTTGTCAAAAATCATGACATAACACGAAACTCGTAATTTACAACTTCATACGATTCGAAGATTTCGAAACTTCGTACACTTCGAATCTTCGAAGAGTCGAAGCTTCGGGAAAGTAACAGCCCTAGTATAAATTGATGTTTGCAAGTGCTCCGACTCATGCCTTCCAGATTTGTAAATTGTTTCCATTGATAGCGCCGACGTACATACGTTTCAAATATCTCGACGATAGCGAACGGAGTGTAAAGAATGCGTACTTATCGAAGAGATTGAGTGAGTCGATCGAACTTGTAATAATAATTAGACGCGAAAATTTTGTTTGTTACTCGGTACATGGTAAAATATGTACTATATATATATCATTTCGAGCAATACGCGATTGTCATTCGTTGAGGGATACTTAATCTTGTAACGTTATATTGTACAACGTTCAGTTTCATTCGTTCATCGTTCTACTACGAACTCATACTAGAACATGTAGAATTCCAGATACAGTATAAAAGAACTACTTCTTTTTCAATTTTTCACGTCATAATAAAATGTTGATAGCGCGATATGTATGAAATAGATTTATACATGACAAGTTTCTCTTTATATGGAATAAAGATGAAATTCATACGAGTCCGGTGTTTTTATTCTGCGGACAACACGCCGATTTTAATAAAATTTTCATACGATATAGAACTGAAAAAAGTATTTCGTACGTATTTTTTTACAGCTGCCGACATTCATCTTAAGAGGGTGAAAATAGTCCTTAAAGTTAAGGGGTGGAAAATCCATTTTATCGAATATCATAATCCAATTTGTGCGTCTATGAATGACGAATCTTTCAGTCTAAACCGATTTTTAAAAAATATTTTTCATGAAAATTTGTATACACAGTCTACACACCTAGATAAAAAATATGAGAAACAAATTTTGTCTGACATGGCAGCTATAAAAAAATACGTGTGAAATATTTTTTTCAGTTCTATACCATACGAAAATTTCATTAAAATCGGCGTGTTATGGTTGGTCAACCTCCCTTGTAAGACTAACCATTTACAAAAGTAAACTGCAACCGTCAGACACTAAAGAACTCGCAAAAATAATTTATTCTTTTCCAGACAGAAGGGCAACGATGAAATCTCGGCGCAAAAAACTGCAAGACTTCGTGATGCGACTGCATCAACAGAACTTTATGAAGTGATCTTCCAACGTACGTCATTATGCTTTCATTATTTAATAGCGACAGGAAACTTTCAAACTGATCGAATATGTAAATGAATCTTCGATATTGAAGCGCGTCGCGTCGTCCGTGCGGTAAATAATTTGTAGGATTAGGTCAACGCACAGTAGCAAATGCAAGAGAAACAGAGGGGACACGCAATTCTCGATTCTGACTATAATATTCTCCCATTTTCCCGGCCTGACATAATGATAGGTAAGCGTGTGCTAGACGATTGAGTCTGATCGATGAAATCTCATGTCGCTTCCATCCTCCGAGAAATTCAATTCATGTTTCTTTCATCCACTGTTAGTTCGAGAAGCTTATGACAAGAGCAAGTTCGAAACCTTCGCCATTCAAAGCACGATAGTAGTTTTCGATGTCGTCTAACAATACGACAGTCATTACTAATCCCATCGTGTTTAGTCTTCGCATGATCGGCGCCGAGCCGGGATCGTCGCGCAGAATTTTGCAGCGGATTATTTGCTCGTTCCTAATGATGTCCAGCTTGTCCATGCAGTTTTGGTACGTTGCCTCTTACAGTAAGAATGAAGAGTTAACCGACCTGTTGGACGGTCTAAGCGTGATCTTGTCGAACGGCGGTACGTTTGTTAAAATGGTGATTATTTGGTGGAATCACCGGTAAGCAGCCATCGTGTAAATTATTCTTTGCTGCACCGAGTATACTATTGTCGACAATAAAGGGAGTAGACTCGTTTCTCGTTTCTCGATAATGCAATGCAAAGATGGGATTTTTCAGTGGTCAGGAACGCTAGATAAAAGACCACGAGGCGTAATTTGCGTTATTCGGCAGCGTAATTTGCATTACTCGGAAGCATAAAGCCGCGTATGTAGTTACAGTATTTTATCCATAAATGTCCCAAATGTCTGGTCTGTAAATGTCCCAGATCTATCCCCACTACTGCGAGGTATACCCCCTTGAGGGGCCACGAAACTCGAGAGGCTTCGGTCGCCGAGAAGTATGATATCATGCGGCTCGGGTATATTGGTGAGATCACACTAATCCGAATTTCTAACTTCTTTATTTTTCATTATTTTTTATGGAACTTCCATCAACATATTCGTGGCGTTTTTCTAGTGCAAATCATATCAAATATGATATAATTCCGATGATATTTGCTTGTGTAATGGACGATTAAAGTTTCTGGCGCAAGGAGCGCGAGCCTTTGAACTGTGCCGGCGACTGTGCCTCTCCGCGTCTCTTTCTTTCCTATGCGCTGTCCTTCCTTGCGCCAGAAACTTTAATTGTCCATTACACAAGTAAATATCATCGGAATTATATCATATTTGGTATGATTTTGCATTAGAAAAATGCCACGAATACGTTCATGAAAGTTCCATAAAAAATAATGAAAAATAAAGAAGTTAGAAATTCGGATTAGTTATGTTTACACTTCTCGGCGACCGAGGCCTCTCGAGCTCGGCTGTCCTTCTCTACGTTCGGCAACAGTCAAAGAAAACTATCCCTGGCGCATAAATGTCCCTCGGCAGACCCGTGCTGGGGACTTATATCGATAAAATACTGTATTTTCATAAAGCTGTGACAGCTACATGCTGCCGAATAATGCAAATTACGCCTCGTAAATGTAAAAATAGGACTATTGAGAGTAATTGCGGCTTAGATTGATCTTTTATCTAGCGCTTTTCACTACTGAAAAACCCAGCTTTGCATTATCGAGAAATGAGAAGGCGCAGCCCGTATATACGTATATATTTGCAATCTTGGAAACGCGAGTCTACTCCCTTAATGACTCATATCCACGTTGCTCCTCTGTTATGCAGGTTTTGCACTCCAAATTCACCCGTTTGCAAGTCAATTTCACCCACTAAG
>CM052260.1:2123095-2136946 GCA_028455795.1 Lasioglossum marginatum | reverse complement strand
ACTACCACTGAAAATAAGATTTTTATTTGTTCCCACTTTCTTGAAATTTCCCTGCAAAATTTCAAAATTCCATAAACATCCGCAGTCTAGTTATTATAGTTTCAGTATCCTTTCAATGTTTCGCTCTTTACCCAATCCTCATTGAAGATTTCACGATGACTCGAGAAATGAATCCTATATATTGGAAATATTTCTACATTTTCCTCTTTTGATTATGTTACATTTTAAACATGTTTTTCACACTTACTAGACGTGCAATGTCTCGACAAAATCATTCTAAACATTCTTCCATTGATATAGGTGTTACACGTAGGTAGTCAGGTAGACATAATGTGCCAAGAACTAATCGACTTGCCTAATCATCAACAAGAGAAACGACTATCCATGGTCAAAAGTCTTATTGCACAGCATCAGAAGATCATATATCTGGGTGAAAGTATCAGAGATCTATTTATTAACATAGCGTTGGTGCAATTTTTATCAAACATTCTGGTCATCTGCTGCTTGGGCTTCTTGCTTGTTAATGTGAGTTACTCGCATAAAATTTCTCCACCGGAATTCCAACAAACTGGAGTAACACACTTTATTTTCTCTCTCAATATGTTTAACAGGTTCAAAATAATATAACAGTATTTTTAAAAATTCTGCTGTCGTTTTTGTTTTAAATTGCATCTTCTAATCCTAATTTTCATTCATTGACCTCACGAATTTGTTACGAATTTTTAAAGAAACGAAGAAAGAGCCACGAATTAATTTGTACGCCTAATACACGGAATCGTGATTAATATGAATTACTATATTGTAGTCTTTAGGTACAGAGGAAGGACCTTCGATAATATTAAAATTTCTACCTTTCTACATAGCTGCCAATAGCGAAGCATTTGTTCTCTGTTACGCCGGCGAATACCTTATTTCAAAGGTAAGCTATTCATGTTTCCAAACTCATTGTTTCCAAAATTCCACGATCAACGTTTCCAAAATCATGTTTCCAGAGTGACGATGTCCGTCGAGCAGTATGCGATATGGATTGGTACAAGCTAAACAATCGAGATATGCAATTACTGTTGCTAATACTGTTGAGATCGCAAAAAGAGTTGACGCTTTCAGCCGGAAGATTTGTTGTCCTTTCTGTGGAAGAGTTCGCCACTGTAAGATTAGAAAATAATAAAAATAACAAATTCGATCATTTTACCGCAACGTGAAATATGTTTTCCTCAATACGAAAACTATATTTTTTCGTTCATTTAAATATTGTTTCAATTTCTAGATACTGAAAGCTTCGGCTTCGTATATTTCGATATTACTGGCTATGTCATAGCTTTGCACATTGTTGTTGATTAAATTGTTACAATATTGTTGATTATATCAAGGGATTACTTACGACGAAACATACAGAGAGGCGATTACGGTATAATAATTAAATGTATTGTGATTACGGCACATTGTCAGTGGCATAAATAGAGAAAAAAATTCTGCAATAATCACTTTAATTTAGAAAAATGTCGAAAAAATATATTTTCAATATTGTTGCTTGAACTCGATCTTCATTCAAACATTCCTCTCGATCGTTCTTGAATGTTAGCTTTTGAAATTTCATAATAAACGATTCGACATAATATACGATTCTCTCCTATATTTTCAGGTTTAATATGTTAATATGTACATATGTATACATATACATACATAACTGTTCTAAGCGCCATTGTACAAAAAACAAGGGGAACTTGCAAAAGCTATCCTCATCGCAACGCGTTCAATCTACATTGTTAATGCATCCGACGATGCCCTCTGCTTCCAATGTAATTAATGGCTGTCAATAAGCGTGGTAATCTAATCAGTACCGTCGATAACGAATAGTTATGGCTACACATTAGTGAATCACGGAGAATCACTATCGGTTTTCACATAAACACGAGCGTGATTCAGAGTAAGTGTACACGAGAATACAATTTCGTACAGACTTTTACAGGATTTTATGAATTTATGGAAATAACGAGTAGATGCAATTTAAAACGGTAAATACATTCAAATTAAAAAAAAAAGGTAGGTGTAATTTAAAACTGTAAAAACAGAGGAATTTAAAAATACTGTTGTATGATTTTCAAAACGTATTAAACATATGTATTGAGAATGAAAATCAATTTCTATGCAAGAAGAATTTGTCCTTGACCAAACTCACGTTGGATCATACATATTGCGATCATATACATATTGCGACATGTACGATTATAGGTGTAACAGGTGTTACCCGTGCTATATAACTGAAAAGTATTTTTAGAATGTACCGTTGCACAGAGAGAGCAACGGCACACGAAAGTGCTACCTGTTATCGGCGCAGCTGCAATTAGGAACAATGACACTGGCCACCGTTGTGTGCCTTTTATGTATCGACTGGTTCAAGCTCCTTTGTCTGGTCTTTCTGTCTCGCGCCGCTGCTCTAATTGTCTTATATAATAAATAAGGACTTGGTTTAACAACAAACCTACCACTGCCGGTCAGATGACCGGTTTAATATTTTTCATTTTACGATTTCTGAAATTACGAAGTTATTGGGACAAACATATTGGGATAAAAATTGCATAAAATCTAAATAAATAGAGCTTTGTCATTTTCATAAGCTAGAACATTTTAATTTCTTTTAGCGCTCGGTAGGTTTAAATGGTAAATGAATTTTAAACAAATCGTAACCTTTCGACGTTGAGTCTTCATGTTTAACTAGATTGTGTTCACAGTTATCACTTCGGAAAGGTCTATTTGCTAGGAGTCGTAATTGCGAACAGATACTGAAGAGGTTCACTCAAAAGTAAAATACAAAATAAGATTTTATTGAGTGTATATGAAAAGTAAGATTAAAAAGAAATTGTAATTGTTATTTTATTTTTAATATTTTCTTGTTTCTTTTTAAGGGTCCAAAGAAAAAAATGAAGCAGCTTAGTTTAACCCAGATGAATAGAAAAGAATAGAAACCTCGACATTTGTAGTGTAAAACGAAAGCTCGTAAAGTAAATGTACTATTTTTTATCCGACAATTACGTACAATCTTTTCCAAATAAATTATCTCTCAAATCTAGTGCATTGGTTAACGATGTGACGCTCTGTTTCGTGTCTCCTAGTGTCTAGTACACTTCGTTAAACAATTTTTCAACACAGATTAACGGCCTTTTCGCAATTACATCCTGTTACAAAGATTCTCCTCTAAATTCATTTCCACGGAGTTTGCTCTTATAGCTGAACAATTATTTTTAATCATAGAATATAATTGTTTATTGTTATAAAAGAGGAATAAAGTTGTTTCGAATTATCACCTTGACAACATATTTCAATTTCATCAATTGCATCCATATTCAACAATTTTCAATGGACGCAATTTCAGTGTACACGCAATTTGCAAAATAAAATTAAAGGAACAGTTGACCGACGAATAAATATAAGATTTTCAATCAAATCAATTTATTTTTAATGAAACCTTAATATTAACTCCATAATATTAAGCTTTATTACTATTCTAAATTTATTAAAGTATATTTAATTCCATAATAATTAAATATTAATATATTATTTTAATTAAATTTTCATAGTATTCAATCCTCAATTATATATTAAATTATTATTTTAATTAAATTTTCATAGCATTTAATCCTCAATTATACTAAATTATTATTTCAATTAAATTTCCATAGTAATTTTATTTTACTAATTTCTTTTTTCAAAAAAAGCTTCCTCATTTTTTTATTATTTAGTGTTTTTAATGCACAGAATAACTTATTATTATCATTTCTAAAGATTGTCGGTACCGACTGTACATTTCCAGGCTGTTCATTTTTAACCTTCAGTTATCCGCGCACCATTTTCTACGTAATAAATCTACCAAATTAGATAGCAAAAATTTCTGGTTACACAAGAAAAAGTTAAACCCATTTTCAGCCAACGGCAAATCGATTTTTTCCCGCGCACGAAACACCGCCCAGTGTACCGGTAACCGATAAGGAAGGGCTTATCGGGTGTTCAAATCGGCAACCGACTTTCCCGCTAATCTATGTTTGCATACCGGTGAGAGAATAAGGACGGAGCGTCGGATACCGCTTGCGGCGCGAAGGGCGTGCAAAAAAAGAGTGTATACAACCCATAGTATATATGTATAGTCTTGTTGAGCAAGCGAGTTATAACACGAGTGCGTACTTGCTTTACGTTCGCGAGTATATACGTGAGCAAGATTCTTAAGTAATTACGAAGGTAGAAGTACGGTTTTCAGAATGACGTTCCGCGACATGACGACAGTGTCTGTGACCAGCGCAGCGCTCTGACTCATCGATCAGTACATGTCGAGCCGCAGCACGGCGAGCACGGTTTAGCTCGCGTCTCTTTCCGTTCGTTCCACCACCGTCAAATGTTCAACGAAGTGCTGCTCTGTGATTGTTTACCGTGCTACGTGTGCCGCGATTCCCCTGACCACACGCGGAACGTCAACAAAGTGTTAACGACTCCTATTTTGCGAGTCAATTGTTCTTGTGACTCTTCGTTTCCCGGATAAACAGCCCTCGACGCTGCTGACAACTCGCCGGATCGGAAACGTCGACATGGTAAGTGTATGTAAACATCTGATTGGTTGTTGGTAGACTAAGCACTTTTATCCGATAGTTCGTGGGCGAGGTTTTCGGACTGTACGAAGACTGGACGAATTTACGTCCACGAACGTTTCTTTTTTTCTTTTTATTCATGCAATTTGAATCTCAAGACAGAGATGATTTTGCAGTACTCTACAGACGTCCCAATACATTATGATACTTTATATGTATAATACAATACAAATTATAAACAATCGTAGCCCGCTACACAAGCAGTTTAAAGATATACTCTTCTCTTATTGAACAGGGACATTTCCGTGTAGCTCGGGATTTCTATCCGTTAACCCTCTGCACTCCTTCGCCGAGTGTGACTCGTGACTGAAGAAAAATGTCAATGAAATGGGTTTTTATATGTATTTGGTTCTTCCATTATTTATTTAATTTCTTATCTTTAAGTTCTGCAAATATAAATTCCAACAAAGTTTGAGAGATATATTTAATGTAATTAGTAAACAAGATTGTTTGAAATAAGTAGCAGTCAAGGAACTGCCTTTGAAGTCAATTTCAAACGAAACACTTAAAACAGTAGGGAGTTGTTGGCAATAAAATTGAAAAATAATTCGGATCGCAGAGGGTTAATGCAGAACATTTCGATTTTGCATGAAGATACGCGATCTAGATGTGTATAGGCAGATTTTATATGTATAGGTTTTGTGCATCAGAAATTCATCCTTTGCAAGTGCTTAGGCAATTACACCCATTAAGAATATTCTAAATTAGTTATTTTGGACACACGCGAACGGTATCATATAGGGAAACATAAGACCCAATGGAGGAAGGGGTGGGCTACATGGCACAAGTTACAACAATAAAAGCAAATAAATAAGAATGTCAACGAATTTAAAAATAAAAATAACATGCTTAACTGACGTTGTGTGAAATTACAAGAACTACAAGAAATTAAACTGTATTAAGAAATTGAGGAAGGAGTTTGCTCTTTCAGGAGGGAGGGGGAGCCCCTAAGCGGCAGAAGTATTAATCCACCACTGCACTGTTGTGAACAAACTTGGTAAAATAAAATAGAAAGATTGATAGAATTTAAGAATGTTGATGTATTTTTCTCAGTTCATTAAAATTGTTAGAGGGAGAATTTTGATTTAGAATGAACATCCCCAATCTAGTTGTAAACAGATAATGAATAAGAATGGCTCACGTGATTTAATTGCGTTCATACTAAAATAATAAAATGAATGGAGAATGATTCATAAAACAAATTCAGAGTGTTCGAATAAATACCGCGTTTTTATCTGACTCGCGTTGTTACTTCCCAGATCTTAACTGAAATACAATTTCATACGTAGATATGTACTTAACAAACTTATCATGATAATCTTACGATGATAAGATCTAGTGTACCGCGTAGTATCAGAAATTGATAAAGAACATTTCAGATGGATCGAAACGTTGAAAGTCTAATTTAACTTGCAAAATTTGCTTTTTTTGTAATTATATGATCGAACCGTTGCGCCGAGAACACTATTACATCATTTGTTTAACAATCATACGATCGATAATAGGAAGAATATTTAGAAATAATTTCCTATCGGATTGTACTATATGTAATACTACGAGTGTAACGATAACTAACACTTGTTTTATTAATTAGGCAACAGTCTGGCAATACGCCGGTCAGTAGTGCGCTAATTAACAAATTCAATGAGATTGATAATCGATCGAGTATTTTACAAAAAAGTAGAAAGTGACTTTCTTTGTTGATTCCATCGATTAATTTAGTTTTCTCTTAGAAAGTCGAAGTATCCAATAAAACTCATTTTTATAATGATAAATAGTTCGTATGCTGTGAACGTTATGTATTGCTAGAATCTTTATCTTGAAGAATATGATAATGAGGAGATAGTTGAGCGACCTTCGGGTAAAAAGAAATACAAGAATTCAAAAGAATCCAGTGCCTTTTTACTATTTTTTCTAGTTTAAGAAAATCATTCTATTGTTTGTATCTTGCTTTAGACTCTGAACGAGATGCGAATATTGACAGAAAATTGTAACAATCCTGCGAATGAATTAAAGAACAATATAAATAAATACAAGTTGAAGCTATAAAGGAATATTTTATAAAAAGTACTATCTTCGACTCGCGAAACAGTCGATCGTGCGATACGATTTCGCACTTACAATGTATTTACATAATATTTTCCTTTTCGCTTCTGTCCAAAGAATTCACTGACGCAATTTCGTTGGAAAATCCTGCCGCGTATATTTATACCTGATGGAGCTCGGCAAAAATGTTGATACTAAAAATATGGTATTGTTTCTCATTCGATCGTGTTCGAATTTGAACAAAGATTCCAAAGAAATTGCATTTTCCGGTGAAAGTGCAGCGAACGCTTTCGTTGACACATTTCCTATTTTTCGTATTTTTCGAAACGCGCCGACTCTAAATGAAATCTGATTAATAAAGCGACTTGGGAGCGCCTTCTGTTGACTAAGTAGATTAGTCATCCGCGAGCCGTGATTATGTACGCGAAGTCGAATCTCTACAATTTCCATAAGACCACTTTCTCGCATGTTCAAGGAAACTGGATATTTCTGCGGCGGCGATTATTCTAATTCTAATCGATCCGAACCGAAACAAACTGTAAATCAAATTCCACAAAGATCAGCTTCCTTTAAATACATTGAACACGATCGAGTCATCACTGCATTTGATGACTAATTTCATTGCATGTGCGTTCACGTTCAACATTCTTTGTGTTCTGCTATTGAATCACGAATCATGATTTTCTATTGTGGCGATCTAAATGAGGATTTATCGATTTGCATTTTGCAAGTCTTTTACGTGGGCTCATATGGAAAATTTAGAAAACACGTTTCGTAGATCTGTATCAATTAAACATATTCTGAAAATCTCATCAAAATCGGTCGACATTGCAATCGGCCACAATCGTTTAACGCTAACCCTACTGACTATCAAAAGTGACTAACGTGTATGGTATTATAAAAATAACAAGATTAAATTTATTTATATTCCGTGCGATTTTTACTATAATATATACTGGAGTCAAAAAATGTATTCAATCAATTCCCATGAAAATAGCTTTACAATCTTAATAATTGTCAAATAAAAAATCTAAAATGGATCACTTGACCCCTCGTGGTAGGTTTAATGTTAAAGATGGTAAAAATTGCAAGTTTTCACGATTTTCGGCCTCTAACTGCAATAAATCTAAGAATTCTTACATCTTTCAATGTCGGTCGTTTTTGCCGCAATTTACACAGATGCAACTTTCAGTATTTTTTCTACAATTCCGACCAATTGCTATTTTTGAAAAAATGTCTTTTCACATTCTGTAGTAAACTAATTGCACTTCCCAGAATCACCCTGTATATTAAAGAGTGCTATTTTTCCTGAGGTTTATATTGGAGACATTTTTAATCGGTAATAAGTAAGCAAAGGTCAGTGGCACACGCACACATTTTTATTACCTTGTTCTGTTACCGTCACTGTAACCGACGTTCAAACATGCAGATTATGATAGTCGGCCTACTCTAACCATTGTCGCTATTGTAGCAAAGTGAAATTCACAGAAGCAATTGTGTTGAAACGGTAATAAACGTCTTTATTTTGTCTTGTCATTGGACCGAGGAAAAATGAATCACTTCCCGTTCGTGGAGAAACAAAGGAACGTGTAATAGACAGTTTGAACGCGGTGTTGCACGAAATGATCGGAAAGTGGAGCCAATCTTGTTATTTAATGATTCTTTCCCAATGCGCCGCGGCGTAACAGTTATGGAAATTATGAAAATCCGCGGCGCACGATTTCGATAAAAAAATCTTTTCTACTTAAAATATTATATTTTTCTTAAAAAATTGTTTGCCATCTGAAATCATTGAGTAACTTTCAAAGATGTTATTTTATTTTAATATCAAAATTGAGTAGTGAAAATAAATTGAAAACCCCTATTTTTTCAACGTGGTCATTTGATCTGAAAAAAGAGATTTTCAGCTATCCCTCATTTTTAAAATAAACCCCCTCAGGTTCTCTCTAAAATTATAACTTCGAACTGCAAAGCACTTCTTAACACTTTGCCTACCGAAAGCCTATTTATAGGATTTTCGATAATTGTGCTGTGCCAAAAGAAAGCATAGAAATTTTCTTTTACATTACAATCTTCAATGAAAGTATTAGATCACCGGTCGGTAATGTGTTAAGTATGGGGAAAAAGAGATTCTTTTTGAGAATGAGAACGTTTTGCGTGCACAGAGCATAATTTTGGAAAATTTCTCAATTGAAAAACGATCGAGTTGCGTGAGCTACGCGTGCGTTTAATGTATCTATCTACCATTGACCGTTTCTACTTGAAACAGACGGTGATATTATCTTGTCTATCAGTTTACAAAGTGTAGTATGCAATACATATGGTCAACGTTTATGATAAACATTAACGCTGCTTTAGTATAATCAGTAACAGATAGGCTATAACTGCAGGTAAATTATTATTATCGCTATATTATACGTGGTCAAGGTAGTTGATTCACTCGTACAGCTATCTCATTAACACTCTATCGACTATATTTTGCCTTAATGAGAATTGCAATTAGAGCATATACAGAAACACTTAACGCATTCGAAACTAATATTAACACGATCGAAACAACCAGGTCACTGGTCAAATTAATTCGAGCTGATACAATTAGCGTATTTAAATTCGCGTTTAATAGTCCGCAAGTGATCATAGGAAATCCGCTTGTAATTGCAATTACGCAGAGAACGCGCGATAGAGTGCATCACATGTGCGGAATTAACACTGCGAATCGTTTAGATCCAGATTACACGGAAGAGTCTAAGAACAATTACAATTAATTAATTGCTTCAATAAATTCTTGGTTGATGTTCTCCTATGGGTATTACACGTGTTATTCAATTAATTCGTTTCTTATGAACGTGCTCAATCATAATCCGGATGAAGTTATCAAATGTTTGTTTCCTGATGATTGGACTGCGGATATGTACTTTCATCTTAAAAATTGATTAATCAGAAAATGGCTACAGTGAATATATATATCTGCACACAGTTTTCATACGTTACAAAGTTAATGAATTGGTAATTACTTTTAAATAAGTATTTGATGCACATCTTTGCAATAAATAAAATTTTGAATTTCTTATACATTTGATTTGCAAAAAGTATTACAATATACTAAACTATCGGTGCTTCAAATGCCATAATTGCAATGTAATGGCAACTCTTTATCCAGTGCAGATAGCAATGAAGCACAAAAAGTCGCATAAATCCAATTATGATTTCTGTGTCGCAGATCTGCAATGCATTCTCCATTCGATACGTTGCGGACTATTGACCGTAGAAGTATGTTGCCCTCAAATACAGGATAGTTTCCATTCGTGTAATGCGCCCGTCCAAAAGATCGCTGTCAATAAATATCTAAATAGTTCTCCGACGAAATGCGATTACACTCTTGTCGAACGACAAAACTTACGTAATTTGTATAATAGTAAAGTAATGATATTTGGTCTCCTCGGGGTTTCAAATCCATTTACCAATCTCTCCTCTTTCCACTCTCACTATCGCCTAATTTCAGCGGGACCTACAGTTTATTATTAAGGTGGGTTCCGAAGCACCTTGGGGCACCACAGTTTAGATATCACATGAAAACCTTTTTCTAATGAAATGCATTTTCAGAGGTGCCGGCGGGATTCGAACCCGGGACTACGGTGTTCGTAGTCGTGAGCCTTACCACTTTTTTTTTTTTTTAAACAACATTTTTATTCATGGCCAACAATTACATTATTAAGGTTATACAAAATGTGTAAAAATATAAACGCTTTTTTTTTGTATAAAATCTAGAGTCTTACAGCTAGTGTGCTTTAAACAGACTTGGTTATATTGCACTCACGATGGGTATTGTTGCGAGGTACGCTAACCTTATTGTGCTTTGTTATGTTATTGCTTTATGATTTTATTTATGCGCCCAAAACGGTATTAGATTGGCCGGTGGAAAATGACACATTCTTTGAGTTACTTACTTGCTAGATTATGCTACTTATGTTAATTATATGCTAAGCTTATATATAGGGACTTATGAACTAGTATTGTTTACAGAGAAATGAGGGGGTGGGGGTGTAAATACAAGGGTTATTTATGATATGTACAGTATTTACAGTATTAAAAGTTATGCGTTCCGTTTTTTCTTTTTTTTTTTTTTGAGCCTTACCACTTGAGCCACTGCACGCCCTATGTAATTTGTATAATAGAAGTTACATAAAACTTTCGAAACGGTATCGCATTGTCGCTCGGAAATGTCGACCGATTGTTGTGGTCGAACCACAGACCGTGGTTTCCGATATTGACTTCGGTAAAAGTCAAATCGGTGTTGGTGTTGTGACAATGTCGACGCATCATAGATCGGAATGTTGTGACACTGCGATTCTTAGCTACCAACGATGACAAACGCGGTGACATTCAATGTCACGGCAATAAAACTGGTAACATTTAGTCAGTCGGCCGATAAAGATCTTGCAGGACTGTGTATGTGACAATCACTGACAGTCGCAACGATAAAAGAGGAACGTGGCACGATTTGCTTATTGACAATAAGAGACGTTTAAAATGCGGCGTGGCTTGGAGGTTTGTGCGACAGTTCAATTAGCTAATTAAATGTGCCCATAATTATGGACGTGGTGTAAGTTATATAGTTCTTGTTTTGAGATATTTTAAGGAAAAGAATATTAAGGATGTTCTGGAGGTACAATGGGAGAGACGAAACTACAAGAAATTCGAAATCCATCAATATATTGGCAATGAAAGCCATTCATGAGTATATTTTGCATTAAACTTCTGCGAATACTGTACCCTCTGTAGCTATTCAGTGGTCTACGCTTGTCGCGCTTCCATGCTAGTTAACACGATAAATTTGACATTTTGTAACAATTTATAATCTTTTTGCTCTGTAACTGTTTAGTGAATCCTAATAAATTTTGAACATAATTAATTACATAATTTTTACTACATATAAAAAAAACTGGAGTTTCTAGTTGCGTTTTTTCAAGGTTTAAATACGGTTTGAAGTGGAATTTTATGAATTCTCCATAAGAAGACGTGTTAACTTTAAGCAAACTTTAAGTTGCTATAATTCTTAAACGGTGCAGTGAATCGAACTTTGGTAATTGCATCAATTTAGTAAGAATTATATCTTGTCAAATTTTCAAAAATTTTATTGCGTTTTTATATTACCTCCAGAACATCCTTAACACTGAATCAATTCCATATAATGTTGAAATAACAAGCACTATCGAACGTTTCGACGATATCGTAGAAATTACGTTGAATTAAATATAATGATTGAAAGTTGAATTTGAATTTAGATTTAAATATGTGCCCCTATAAAAACATAGCAAAACAAATTATTTATTGAGCTTAATCGAATATCGCGATCAACTGCGCTTATCGTTTACGCGGTAATCATGTGCAAAAGACACCTCCTACACCGTATATATTCTCATTATGTACACACAGGTGTCAGTCACGATATAATGTTCCTGTCGACAAGCGGTTCGAGTACCGTTCCCTACAATCCTGATATTAACTATCGTGCAGACGAGCCAAGTCCGCTGCTTAACAATGATTATAGTCTTTAATGGGATGATGTAAATGGATCTACGCCCACGTCGTGGCTTCGTCGTCGGAATTCTTAACGACAACGGCTAAAAAGCTTCGGGGCAATCATAACGCAGGATGTACATACGTGTAACGCATCATGGTCAATAGCGGCAATCATTTCTCTCAAGGCACCTTCCTTCGAGTTCGGTTTATTGAGCTCAAGGCAGCAACGCAACGGCGCGGCGCGGAGGCGACTCGATGCAAATTCGGTCTCAAAGAACGCACGAACACTGACACGGCTCAGGAACAATTTTCTCCCGAGGTTTCTCGACAAGAACCAAGTATAACACCCGTTATGGAATCGTAATTCACTCATTCCTTTTTCTTCTTACTTTCACTCCGCGCCCGCGGAAATTTTGCTGGAACGTCTTCGAATCCTCGCGAACCAGAGCTGGGTAAAATACTATTTATTTGAAAGTATGCGCACGACTTTAAAAATATAATACTCTAATTGCTGCAGTGATTTTTGGAAAGATAGTATTCGGTTTTAACACTAGGTTTACGGGACCAGTCAAAATGACGGGTTCTAATATTCTTAATTTGCGATTATTAAGATTGTAAAGATGCTTCCCTGAGGAATTATTTACCAAATTTATTTCTTGGGGTATATACTATTGGAAAAATGGCCAAAAGTTTGGATAGACACATTGTTGTTATGTTTATATAATAATGTAAAATAGTTATTTCTAGACCTCCGTAAACCTAGTGTTAAGAATATTGGGAATATTGCAATCTCAAAAATTGCAATTCGTTTGATTCCATCGATATTAAAAGGGTTCTCGTCTTTAATTTTCAATTTTTATAGACAAATTTAAAGGAACATGGTACCGAATAAAATCCTGTTTTTAATGGTAATAACTAGACATCGAATATCTTTATGCAAAATAAAAATTTTCTACCTGAATTTTCACCCTTAAAATGTCTGTTAAACACATGATCCTTATATTGATCATAAAAATACTGATTACCCCGTGATGATAGTAATGTAATGATCATTTATGTTTCAGGTGTACCATTGGCAGAGTCAAAATGTCAAAGTCTCCGGCGTGGACGACATGGTTCTGCTTCCGAAAATATCGGAGGAAGCCATAATCGATAACCTTCGGAAGAGATACATGGACGACTACATATTCGTATCCTTCTCAAACGAATGCGAGCTTGATCTCAAAAATATAGGAATCCCTCGAACTATACAGTGTTTTAACGATATAAGTCCCCAGCACGGGTCTGTCGAGGGACATTTATGCGCCAGGGATAGTATTCTTTGATTTTTGCCGAACGTAGATAAGGACAGCCGAGCTCGAGAAGCCGAGCGACAGAAGCTCGGTCGCCGAGAAGTCTAAACATAACTAATCTGAATTTCTAACTATTTTATTTTTCATTATTTTTTTATGGGACTTCGATTCGTGGCATTTTTCTAATGCAAAATCATACCAAATATGATATAATGATATGATATGATATTTACTTGTAAATGATATCTACTTTAATCGCCTATTACAAGTAAATATCATCGGAATTATATCATATTTGGTATGATTTTGCATTTTTCTAATGCAAAATCATACCAAATATGATATAATTCCGA
>CM052260.1:2102215-2122995 GCA_028455795.1 Lasioglossum marginatum | reverse complement strand
AAGTAAATATCATCGGAATTATATCATATTTGGTATGATTTTGCATTAGAAAAATGCCACGAATACGTTTTTCGAGGTCCCATAAAAAAATAATGAAAAATAAAGAAGTTAGAAATTCGGATTAGTGTGATCTCACCGATATACTCGAGCCGCATGATACATATCATACTTCTCGGCGACCGAGGCCTCTCGAGTTTCACGGCCCCTCAAGGGGATATACCCCGCAGTAGTGGGGATAGATATGGGACATTTACAGACCAGACATTTGGGACATTTATGGATAAAATACTGTACTACACAGTATCAAAGTACTTTTCAATTTACATTTCAAATGCATCTCTCGAAGATATAAAAATCAAATGTTTGCATAAATCACCGAGTCTGTCTTCGTTTTCACGACCACTGATCTGAATTCGTTATCTTGAAAGGTTTCTTCCCGCCGACCCTCGAACATTCGTAAGACATCGCGACATTAGATGGCATCGATTAGACGCAGAGAAACTTATTCTTTCATTAATGTACGTTAAAGCTGTATTTAACATTATAATTTTTCTTAATGAGCAACAGACATGTATCGGTCCCGTATTAGTGTCGATTAATCCTTTCAAGCAGATGCCTTATTTTGGAGAGAGGGAGATAGAAATTTACCAAGGCGCGGTAAGTTCAAACAAATCACATCAAAAAACTTTACATACACAAAAGCTGTTTAAAAAGACTGTACACATACTGACAAAAGAGATACATACATATATGTATGTATACAGTACTTTTATCTTTGTCCCCTCTGAGACATCACCAAAAATTGCTGTACCATTATTCAAAATATTGTTTACATTAATAAATATATCAGTATCTAATTAATCATTAAACATTTAGATATGGTGTGAGGTATTATACCAATTTCATATCCATAAAATTTCAAAAATCATAGGGAATGGAAATATTCTAGATCAGAAGAAATGTTTAATTTTCCAGTTAAAATAGCTCCGAGTGCAAAGGGTTAAACAATGTTATGTTCGCGTTGTACGGGAGTCTATCGTAGTTGTAAATTCGTATGACTTTAGCTATTCATATTCTGTCTCTAATATATTTTTATATTTTTATCTTAGGCACCTTATGAAAATCCTCCTCATGTATACGGATTGACTGACGAGATGTATAGGAATATGTTAATTGATAACGAAAGCCAGTGTGTTATCATCAGGTATTACATTTATTATTCTTTTTATCTCTGTGTTGCTCACTCCCACGTATTAGCACGCGCTCTTCAGTACGATTTACAACGTGTAATATAAAAATTGTATTACACATGTGAAAAATAAAAAATGTTGTGTTTATCAGTGTTAGTGGACATTAAATTATCAGTAGACAGCGAATCTTTATGCAAAATAAGAATTTTCTAGCTGAATTGCAACTATCTGGAATAAATGGAAAATCTTCTTTACTAATACTTGTACTATTTTAAATTACACGTAGAATAAATTAAAAAATATTCATGTGAATAAAATATATGTTGTTTGCAGTGGAGAGTCCGGTGCTGGTAAAACGGTGACTGCCAAATATATAATGTCCTACATTGCAAGGGTCAGCGGTGGTGGTGAGCGAGTTCAAAAAGTGAAAGACGTAATTTTGGAGTCTAATCCGCTGTTAGAAGCGTTTGGAAATGCGAAAACGGTGCGAAACAATAACAGCAGCAGATTCGTAAGTTGTACTTTAAACTTGTGGAAAATCGACGTTCACATATATTTACGTAATCAAGAAACTAATAAAACTATCTGAAACACATTTCTTTCTTTTAGGGCAAATACGTGCAAATGCAATTTGGCCGAGGCGGTCAGCCAAGCGGAGGAAAAATTTCGAATTTCCTTTTGGAAAAGTCAAGAGTCGTTTGTCATAATCATGGCGAGAGAAACTTTCATGTGTTCTATCAATTGGTTACAGGCGCGGACCAACAAATGAAATGTAAATATCAATTATGGTAATTATTAGACAGCGAATCTCTATGCAAAATAAGCTATTTATTCGTTGTACAATCAAAGTTTCATAAACTACTTGTTCAGGTTATTCAATCTGACAATTTATTGTTTACTTTGTTTTGTAGCCGAATTTGGTTTAACTGATCTCGATTACTACCAGTACCTCAGCTACGGTGGAAATCACAGAGTTGAGGGTGTATCTGATGCTCGTGATTTTCAGGAAACGTTAAAAGGTATTGCTGCAATTATTACAACGACCAATTGATATAATCTAGATCTCAATCTTTGTAATAAACATTTGTATCTTAACATAATTTTTCTTTCTAGGATTAAGTGTTATGGGAATAAATGATTCAGAAGTGAATGATATCTTCCGAATAGTTGCTGGAGTACTTCATCTAGGAAACATTCAATTCATGGAAAAGGAAAATTATTCACAGGTTGCCGGCAAACAATGTAAGTATTCTTGACTATAAAAATTCTCGTTCTTAATTATCTTCAAAAGTGAACAAATATTAAATACATTTCTCGAGAATACCTGTGCAAAAAGCATTTCTCTCATTCTTCCTTCAAAGTTTCATTCAGCAAATTCTGCTTTATTCATAATTTCATGCTCCAAATAATTTATATTATCCAGAGACAAAAGACTTTGCCAATCCTTGCTTCCGTGGTTTCAATCTGGAGTGTCCCGCACCCTCGTGTATGCTGAAACGGTATAGAATCCGCAATCTAATCGTGTAGTTTACACACGTGTATATTTTGTTCGTTCTATTTCTTTCTCAATAGTCTTGTCCTCCTATTCTTCTCTCGGGACATGAGTAAGCCGATGAGAAACCGTGGGAGCCTCTTGATTCCACCACAATTATGAAGAAGGCCGACTCCTAGAAACTAAAATGTTCTGCACAGTCCAAGTCGAAACGCATACTGTTTGCACGCCGTTGCATAATTCTCTTTTGTAACTCCCGCAGCCTTTCTCTGTAGAAGGAAAAAAATCCCTGTATTTTTATACGTATTTTTATACGTCCTTCAATTTTCATTAGAATTCGGATTAGATCGCTATCCTCCTACTGCATCATTTTAATCTGAGACATTAAACATTAAAATATAAAATTGTATGTTTCAGTTCTCGACTTTCCAGCTTTCCTATTTGAGGTCTCGACGGAGCAATTAGCTCACAAATTGACATCTCGCCAATTTGAATCGAAATGGGGAGGTCAGGCTGAAAGTGTCGACGTTACTTTAAACGTGGAACAAGCACTTTATACTCGAGATGCGTTGGCAAAAGATATTTACGCTAGACTGTTCGATTATTTAGTTAAAGTAAGTATTACTCATCTTTCAACAACATTGTGCAGGTCAATCGCGAATCATTTGGTTGTTGACATATTTGAAATAAATATAAGAACATACAGTTTAGTGTTTGCAATTAAAATATAAATTACGCCCTTGTTGATCGATTATTGACATTTCGATTAAAATCAATTAGAAAAGACTTGTGTGACAGCTTATATTATTGTGTTACTTCGTTGCAGAAAATTAATGCAGCTATGGAAACCACCTCTGACGGCTTCGAGATAGGAATTTTGGACATTTATGGTTTCGAAATTTTCGAGAAGAACGGCTTCGAGCAATTCTGCATTAATTTCGTGAACGAAAAGTTGCAGCAAATTTTTATAGAGCTCACCTTGAAAGCTGAACAGGTAAGTCTATCCTTTAATTTTCTCAATTTTGATATGATAAAGAGAACTGCATCTCCAATAAAGATTACGAAATCCACTCGCATTTATTCAATTGCAATTTACATCAAAGTTGGAATAGTAAAAATGTTTTTATTCGTTTCAAACGTTTGTACTGTTTATTATAAATTAAATGCTAGTATCTTAACATATTTCCATCGAATCTTAAGAACGCTGTAATCATCGTACAATTTAATCTTGACGATTATAAAGTGGCAATTCTGATCACAGAATTGTGGACAAACAGACTCGATTTCGATCGTATATTATTATTTAAGTTTCTTCTTTTGAAAAACAGACTATAATATACACAGGCTGCAATGACAAATATATATTCTACGAGCATCATCGAATTTTATTTGGTGTAAATTAACTAACATCGCAGTGGTGCGTGTCGTTTTCAATTCCAAAAACATCAGCTTAAAAATAAAGAAAATAAAATGTCTATGACATATTTTCTGAATAAGAAGTCACCTGATCCCACGATCAAAATAAGTCCACCCACACCTCTATGTTTACAAGTATATGAATAGTGGAATGGACAGTTATTATGACAATCAAATGTACGTCAGGTTTTTTCCGAAATAATATATTGTGCGGGGTGTCTCATTTGAAATGAACCACTCCTCAGCTGCTCGTTATAGACGACAATAATCCAAAACTTCGTTTCGAGAGAAACATCTATAAGGATCACAAATCTGGTCAAGGTAGAAGTGCCTCCGACATTTCAAAATGCCTTTTCTAAACAAAATTATGTATTTTTTCAGATGGATGTGTAGTCCGTTTCAGGACGAATTCATTGATCTATAATGTGTTGATCGTCGAAGGTCATTCAAGGTTATACATAGCTGTTTGAAGAATTCTTTTCGTTGAACGTTCTTGAAGTTGTTCTATATACGAAGGAACAGTTTACAGAGATAATTAGAGAGATGAATACATGGTCCACATCAAACGGAAGACCCTGTGCAAATTTCAAAGGCCCCTGGACCTCTTCGATAGCCTCCCCGTTAGGAAACTTGCTGCGAACAGATCTCGAAGACTCGAGGTGAACCTCAGTGGCAAAGTTCCACTTCGAGGATCGAATCCATCGATGTTCACAGCAGATAGAACCCTGTCGGATGATTCCTCGTGTCTGCTAACTCTTCGAACCTCATAGAACTGAGGTTAATCCTGAAGTATCCTCGTGGTTTAAAAATCCTCCGCATCAAGCGTCGGGGAAACTGTATCCTGGCAATATGTCTGTTCTCCTCAACGCGTATCTCTGAACTGGCGTGGTCTGGGTCATCAGACTTCTGCTCGGTACCTTCGATGGTGGTGCAGGTATCTGCTTCGGCAACTCACTGGAAGTCACCATAGAATTCTCCGTGGTGGAATCGTCAGCTCCATAAACCGACGCTAGTCTGCTCAGCTTCTTCTTCTCCGTGGTCCTCGAGAGATTCTTTCGACTGGCATGATCCAGAACGATTCTACGATCGAATTTCTTTGGCGATCGACTCTTCTTGTTGTTGTGAGGTCTCCAATCGACTACCTGTCTCTGCAGGTATGGCGTCACTCGCAGAAATTCCACGGATTCGTCACCGGAAGTCGTTCTCGTGGTAGGATCCTTTCGGAACGAACCACTGTGACCTCTCACGTTCACGTACACCTTTGGCCTACTGTTCTTCAGGTAGTACAACTTCTCGTTGTAGTTTTGCAGTTTTGGTGGCTCCATTAGAACGTGTTTGTCCTCGTCGAACATTTTCAGTTTAAAACTAGGCGATAAGCCGAAGTCGCGAACGCCGAAGATAGAATGAGGTATCACTTCGGGGTTGGGGTAACTGTCGTTGCGCACCTGCTCTGCCGGCTTCAGCATCGCGTGCACGATGTTCTGCAGGTTCGTCGGGTCCAGGTCGTCTCTGCTTTGCAGCTCGATCTCGAGGAAACTGGAACGAAGGTTCGTTGTTGGTGATGGGATCAATAAGTTGTGCATTGTATAGTTTGCACTCCAAATTCACTCTTTTGCAAGTGGAATACACCCTTTTGAAATCAAATTGAACCTTTTGCAAATCAATTTCACCCAATAAGAATATTTATAATTAATAGACTGCGGATCTTTATGCATTTATAGGAAAATTGAGTAGACGAAATTCAACATTGTAGGAATGTTTTGAAAATTGAAGATGTCTGGAAGTATATGATTTCTCCTCTATTAATTTTTAGACGCATAATCTAATAATTAATTATTTATTACGAACGGTGTCATTACTGCGAGGGAAACATTGGAAATATTGCAAAAGGATGAATTTCGCGTGCAAAACCTGTAGAATATTAAAAAATGAATATAATCACAGGAAAAAATTAAAAAATTGCGCAAAGTCGGTTCTGCAGTGTGAAAAATTTAGGAATCGGTCGAAAAAGAGAAAATTCATGTTCAAGAAACACGGACCAACAGTTTCATTTTTTAGTGAATAGTAAAAGGACTAAATTTTGAAATAAACGAACCGAGATTATGAACAATAATAAATACCTGTAGTCGTTAGTATTCGGTCGTTCGACATTCGAGCTTTGTAGATAACTTTGAAGGGATTTTCCCTCGTAGATTTTTCTGTCGCTTAATCCTTGGTCCTGCGGTATATGATTCGGCGAAGACGGCGGCCTTGGAAGAACCATCGCCGAGAATGACGGATACGTAAGTACAAACAGTACGATCGTTGCATAATAGTTTTCGGCTGCTGACATCCTGGAAATTTATATTAGAACGTCAATAAAGAAGTTGAACTAAAAAGTTCTCATAAAAAAGCATTTTTATCATTTCTCTTAAAAAGACCATTTGAACTTTTTTGAGAAGTTAGAACAATTGGTTTTTGCTGCAGAACGCGAAAAAATTTTTATAAAAAATTGCAAGCTGGCGGATTTGCAGAGAAAATACTAAAAGTTGTATTTCGCAACATTTTTATGTGGGCTAGTATGGAAAATTTAGAAAACGCGTTTCGTAGATCAATATCAATTAAACGTATTCTGAAAATTTCGTCAAAATCCGTCGACAATGTTGCAATGAGCTACAAACGTTTAAAAATGCTAAAAATTGCAATAAAACTAAGAATTTTTACTTATCTTTCGATGTCTGTCGTTTTTTGCCGTATCAACCGATTTCGATGAAACTTTCACAATGCATATAATTGACACAGATCTACAAAACATATTTTTTAAAAAGTGGTAAAATGCAACTTTTAGTATTTTTTCTACAATTCCGACCAATTGCAATTTTTGGAGAAATTTCATTTCGCATCGTGTAGTAAACCAATTGCTCTAACTTCTCAAAGAAGTCCAAATCGTATAGTCCAATATTAAACAAGTTATCGGTTTTTTAAAGCGCCCGTATATTAACGGGAGTCACCGAGTCACTGAAAACTTGAAAGAGATTCGTCGAAGTTGTTGAAACATGAATTTTGATGTGACAAAATCGTGCGAGTCCGAAATAACGTATTTTATTGTTTGCCGCATATTCGCGTGTCATTAATGAATTCGTTCTAAGATCGGTGCCGGAATTGCATGCGAAGTTTCGTCATCCAGGACAATATGGCGCAGAGAATCGAAATCTCCGGTCCTGTTTCGCGGAAACGAATAATTTTTTTCCGGTCCGACAAAAATGCAAGGTGTAGACAACGGGCTCGAAAGAAATATTGTGTTCCTTTCACAAAAGGAAGTGAGCGAGCAATGTAAAAACAGGATAAATTCAACGTCCCTGGTCAGCCACATAGAACAGCATGTAACGAGCGCGTTATAATAAACGCAGTGAAAGTTTTGCCTGCTCGCACGACCAGCCTGAAGGAACAAAATGATACAATTTCTCTTGTTTCACTTATATAAGCCGCAACGGCGAATTAGTATGCATACCTCTTATGATCGGAGGAGGCAACGTGACTAATAACAATTAACTATAATTACAAACGAATGCGATGAAACTATCAGACGTCGTTTTAGGTTCCTTTTACAACATCGGCTCGCGATTACGTAGTCCTCGGTTGTGTTGCGAAGCTGCGATCATAATATTCGATGAGTAGCAAACGTTTCGCGAGGTTTTACTAGGTTATTCTTCTGTAAAAGTGTTTCTGAAATTTCTGCTATTCATTTTCGATTACGATTTTATGCATCCATGGCAAAAATGTGTAGGTGTAAATTAAAATAGTAGATACGTTAGAAGAATTTTCAAATACTGTTGTATTGTTTTCGATCAATTAAACGTATTAAGAAAGAAAACAAATTTCTTTTTCGCTCCAGATTGTTGCAATTCACGTAGAAAATTTTAATTTTGCATAAAGGTCCGCTGTCTGCTTATTACTCTTTGGAATTATCGTTTAATCTGTGCCTACAGGAATAGGTCACTCCCCAGTTCGACAAACTTTTTAGACGATCGTGAATTGAATTTGTGCAAATATGAACTGAATAGATAATTGTTGTTGCCAATTTTCTTTCTAGTACGCTATGTAATATGCAGTCGAAGCAATTACGAGTAAATAGATGCAAGTTATAAAGACAAAAGGCAGTAATATAGTACAGTCAATTAGTTGCTTGCTTATTACTGCGTTCTAGTTCTCTTGAAAAAGGATACTGTGCATTTTATGCGTTTCATGGTAATCTGAAATAGGTAAAGTTTCATTTAAAGATTGAAGTTACAATCTAAATTGTGACGTGAATTTTTGAACGGCAAAGAAATAAAATCGAGTTCGATGGTGAATCAAGAGAAATTCGAGATACTAATCTTTTCGGTTTGCACAGTCGCAGAAGAAAGAGTCGGCAGATCGGTAAAATATCTCCGAGTAATTTCCGTAATTACGGGTCGCCGTTCAACCCCGCAAAACTAACGGAAAGGTCCTCCTTTCCAAAGAGATCTATGGTCTGGAGTCCCAGTAGGTGTGGTTCACTCAATGTAGGTTCGCGTTGTAACGGAAACAGGTTCTCTTAAAAAGTGCAAGTGCATTCGTTGCCCTGGTGAACGTACTCGACTACACTCGGTGAACGTAAGAGTCCACGTGGAGTCGGTTTGTCAAGTGGGTTTGGTTTCTAGTGACTGTAACGCACGGATTTGTCCGCTATCGAGTTTCGCATACGATACCGAGCGAAGCCTTGCTTTTCAATTCTTTTCAACGGATCCTTTCGTAACAGACACAATGGTAATAACCAGACCAAGGATCGCTGTGCGAATTCCCATTATTCGCGCGAACCGTTTCGCAAAAATGGCAATAGAAAAAGTATTTTTACGGTCTATAAAAACAATCTTCGTACACCTTTTAAAGTGGAGGATCTTCTTTGGTTTCCAATTTATTCTTGAATTTCTTAAGAACTTGGAAAAATTAGTTTTTAAGACTGCACTCCAAATTCTACGCTTTTCGAAATCAATTTCATCCTTTTACAAATAAAGTATTTTTAAGTAAGTTTTTTTGTAAAAAAAATCAAATCGAATGTAAATTAATTGGTAAGAAATTCAAAATTTTATTTATTGCGAAGATGTGCGTACATCTAATGCGTATTTAAAAGTACAGAGAAAAATTCCGAAAAAATAATAAATACTGTTTTTGCTGGCTAAGGAGAACAAAACGCCTGTAAAATCAGGAGTCATTTGGCAAAATTATATCTTGACATTGAAACAGCATTTTAGCATTGACTCATCGTTGGAAAAAGATTATTGTCTTTTCTATATTGGAAACGTAATTACCTGTGAATGATTACTTCAAGGCCTGGAAAATAATAACGCGATTATTAGGGAAGAATGCTGAACAATTATGATGATTTAAGCTTGTTGGTCCTTAGACATGTATCTGTAGACAAAGCCTGTCAAAATGTAATACTTTTGTCAATGAATATTTCAATTAAAATTCAATATATTGAACAGTCTAAATAGACTTTAGAAATGAACAAAAATTGTTCGAATGTTCGATGATGAAGGGATACTTCTAGTAATCGTAAATCCAATCTTTTCATCCGCGAAGAAATGCATAAATTGACAATGCACTTAATTTCCGTGAAAGTTGGAAACTCAACTGAAGTATTCTTTGCGGTTAGGCGATAATCAAAACATCGTGGTTCTCATTATTCGGTTCTTTCCATCTTTCGCAAATGGCATACCGATTTATTCGTTCTGAAGCGAAAATTCTCAAGCCGACTGAATCTATTATCAATAAACTATTACCTGGCTTATCGTTAGACAGCATTGAATTAATGTTCTATCGAGGACATAGTTTTCTATTTTGTATTCTTGGTTTTTACTTAGAACGTGTTTTAAAATTGAAATTTGTAAAGTTGATGAGATTTAAGAATCTGAAGAGTGTACTTTCTTGCAATGCAAACTAATTGCAACAGATACACTAGCAGGTATTTAAAGGAAAGTTCATTTGTATTGATTTCACTTGTAATTAATTTTTACAGCACTGAAATAGCATCGAACCTTGAAAATAGAACTATTCTCTCCTCCTGAGTACATCCTTTTTTGTATATATAATTTGTTGCCACTAAATATGCATAAGTAAACAAGTTTTACGCTTTTGTTATCGCGTTGGTAAATAACTTATTATAAAAATACAAAAACAATCTCGTGAACTTTTGCATAGATTCACAGATTCCACTAAGCAGATTAACGGAGCATAAAAATTAGATTATGGCTCTTGAAAATTTTCAAAAAATGCTAGGATATGAAATAGGACAAAATTTAGTACAATTTTAATTTATTTCAGATCTAAGATTTCATTTGACTCGAGTTTCTTGAGATTCGTCTATAAAAACTGCAAATTACACGAACATCCGCAGTCTAATCGGAAGTTTCTTTTTAAACAGGAACAAGTAAATATTGCTGAACTTTTTATGCGATACGGCTGTTGTGCTATGCGAAGCCATTTAAGTATGGCTTTATTTTCTTTTAATGTCCGTGTCCTTCCGTTTCCGTTCAGTGTGTTCTCATGTCCCGCGGCACAATTGGTCATGTAAACTATATTAGTAATCATATCCACGCCACGTGCGAAGCAATATTTAAACAAAACGGGATTGTTTCTCTAGTTAGAGAACTGTAACGACGTTCCTTAAGAAGAATAACATATGAACATGATCAGAATTTGTTCGTTTTTAATTTCATTGTGATTTACTTTGGTAAGAAATGTTCCCAGAAACGGTTATTATCTAATTATTATATATCAGAGATCTCTTGTAGATATTCAAATTGTTACAAAGAATCTTTATTATTTTCTGTTAACGATATTAACAGTCACGGCCATTGTTGATGAAACAATGGAAAATTTAATGAGTCGGCACGTCGACTAATTATTTTCCGGAATAATTGAAGCGTAAACTCTCACTTTCCATTATTTTACGTTTTCTCTATCCGACACTAGTTGGTTTTCCTGTAGACACATTTACGTTCGAGCCTCATCAACTTTTTATAGTTCGAAACAGTTTTATAGTATGCTCGTTCCGCAATATATCAGATTAAATAATATGTATTGTAATTAAGAATGTTAACTCCTTGCCGTATTTTAACGAGTCACGCTCGTGACGAAGATTTTAAACAAAGTCTAACAAAATTGTCTTTTCTCTTCTACGACATTCTTGAGGATAAAAACGTTTTAATCGCTATAACAGTAAAGAAAATACGCGTTTTTTTTTAGGTGAAATCAAATTTGTTATGAAATATAATTGATTCGAAATAGCAAAAATTGTAAAAATCCTAAATTCAAAGATTTATACATCTTACAATGCCCATAGCTTTTTTACGCGTAAACCAATTTCAATGAAACTTTCTACATGTAGGTACATAACTTACCCAGATTCACAAAATACATGTTTTCAATTTTCACGACAGGAACAGATAAAAAATTTAAAAATCGTCACCTTTACTGTTTCCTTCGCAATTGCGAGCAATAACAATTTGAAAACAAAATCATTTACACGTTAGCTGGTAAACTAATCCTTTTAATGTCTCAAAAAAAAACTCAAGCTGTGGGGTCCAATCTTGGAAAAGTTATTCGTTTTTAAAAGGTGTACGAATACATATAAGAACGCAGTCGAAGCTTTTTGCAGTAGAGTCGAAGCGGAGGAGAATGAGCGCAAAGATTCTTGATCTAGTCCTAGTGCGATCGGAGTGATCCTACCTGAAGCGTAAATTCGAAATAGGTTAACGCGAACACGATCCTCCCGGGTGAATTGATCTCGTGGGTGTAGGCTGCGGTCGATCGGTTGCGATTGTCTCGGATGCGAGAGATTCACGTTACTCGGTCCCAGTTTTCTCGAACAGCGGCGTTGTTTCTTTCGTGCGGGATCGGGATCGGCTCGGACCGAGAAAATCCATTTATATAACGATCAACGTCCGCTAGATCGTGCACTATCTATCGTTTGACACCCATGACAGGAGCCAACGACAATCATGTTTCGCGCGCAAATTCACCGGTTCACTGGTCGGACGGGGATCGGTGTACACCTTGCACATACGGCGGCTCTGTTTGCACTGTGGCTGTGGCTAAGGCTCGACTGAAGGTAATGAAATGGTTAAGTGAAACGTTGATTCTCTCTCTCTCGCTCTCTCTCCTTCTCGGTCCCTTCCCCACCTTTCTTTCCACCTACCTCCCACCGCACTTTATTCACCACTGTCCGCGTAACCGGCGCAATTAGTATTGTACACTTCCTTCCGTTTCGCACCGTGAAACCTTCCGATACGATTATTCTCCTTCGGTTTTTCCGATCTTCGATCCCGTCCGCGTTCTCTGCCGGATTACTTCCGTGCAGCGGCTTCGCAAACGAATGTTGATGTTATGTTTTTTGATGAACAACTGTGAAAAGCACGGTTGAAAGCCATCTCTTCGGAATATACAGGGTTTGCAATCCAAATTCAAGCTTCTGCGAGTCAATTTCACCGTTTTACAAATCAATTTCAACCTTCTGCAAATTCAACTTTTTGCAAATCAGTTTCGCCCTTTTATATTCATTATACAGGGTGGGGCAATAACTATGTCCACTTTGAATATTGCCATTATTTGTAATAATATGAAGAAATGTTATATACAAAACTTACACGGTATCGAGGGGGACATTATGGGAAGGTCAACACTTTTATACGCAGAATTTGGTACTCTATCGATTTATGGTATAAAAAATAGGACATTGTATTTAAAAAAAGAAAGTTGACCTTCACCTCACCTTGGATTGTCCACCGGGAAAAATAAAAGTTCCACCACATGATGTCCCCCTCGATACCGTGTAAGTTTTGTATATAACATTTCTTCATATTATTACAAATAATGGCAATATTCAAAGGGGACATAGTTATTGCCCCACCCTGTATATTCATTGTAGAAAGTACATATGTATTTATTGAAGCGTATTGAGTAATGACAGTAATGACACCGTTCGCGTGTGTCTAGATAAATATACAATTTAATCTAAATAAATAATTAATTTTAAATATTCTTAATGGTCGAAGTTGATTTGCAAAAGGGTGAAATCGATTTACAAAATGTTGAAATTGATTTGCATAAGGTTGAGTTTGACTTGCAAAACCTAAATAAAATGGAAATGTTCTGCATTAACGACAGAAACCATGTGTTAAACAGAAATGTTCGTGGACGTAAATTCTTCCAATCGAAATTAAAATAAGAGAAAATGTATAACATTCCTCGGGGTGAAAATAAGATAAAATGCAATTTATTTTTATTAATATATACGTTCTCGCGTATCTTACTTTGCCGCATGCTATAAACGCATAAAGATCCCGCGATCTATTTATCAGCTTTAATTGAACTGTGGCAAAAAAGGAAACTTCTTTAGAAATTTCGCACTTTCTTCCGTTTCGCACCATGAAATCTTTCAACACAATGAACAAAAACAAAAAGAAAATTCGATGGAACTTGTACGATAGTGAGGAACCGTACTAACTGCTTACAATTAACGCATTTTGTGAGTATTGGAACTAGGAAGGTAACGGTTTCGTTATCCGACGAAATCTCGTGGCAGGTACGTCGTACAGTTGCAGCGTAATTGTGGAAGTTTGTTTTATTTTCGGCGACGTGGATGTCACAGGAAATCCTGCTATTCAAGGCTGAGAAAATGGGTTGAAGCGGTTCATTAAGAATCTAAAGCATTCACATATACTGGAAGACGTTGTCAAAGAAACACGGAATATTAGGGTTAACTTAGATACGTTGTTAAGAGTTTGTTCACCAAAACACGATCCTAAATTAACAATATCTATAATCATTAATGAACATTCTTCCCGTACTTCCGCGAAGTTTTCTCCTCTCTCGAATACTAAACGAGTAGTATGAATAGTAAATGGATCGGAAAGACGTTGTCGATTTACTACACGCGAACTGCATAGGATGCAGCTGCTACCGTTTTCGTATTAAGATGTAGATTTTTTGCGGTTCGCTTTCACAAAATGATAATTATCCAACGAAATCGGTAAAACCAGCTGTTAGCACTCTTCCTAGATAGGAAGATTGTACGAACCAGGACCGATAGATGAGCAACGTGTTATTATCTTGTTGGAATCTTGACGTTGTGTTATCAACGGAAAGTCGTTTCGCCAGGCTCTAATTAGTCAGCGAAACTTTGTTGTTGTACGTCTGTCTAACTATCATAAAAGTCCGTGTGGGAATAGCGAGCACGCTTATTTACTTGTCACTCTCGGAAGATACATTGAGATGTGCAGTATCTTTTCACGGAGCGGAGAACAGGCGAATGTTTACACGAGTTCCGGAAATTAATGTATTTAAAAAACGTTCGATGCACGAATTCATTTCATCGGGAATTTGTTGATTGTTTTGAGAATCTTCAATTTGTACAACTAATATGTGCTAGACGAATTTCTATGCATTTATGTGTGTGTGAAATATACATATTTATTTATTTGTAGTTCACAGTGAAGACATCAGAACGATCGACACAAGAAGCGAGTTTCTGACCTCGATTTTTCGAGATTATATTTGAAATAATTTTGTTCAAGTTGAAACTCGTGCATCAAAGATAGCGATCTAGTTTATCTGTCAGTTTCACAGATGACGACTGTGTCAAGGAGGTCGGCTCTCCAAGAATCCCAATTGAAACTGGATTTCCTTAATTTTGGTCTTTTTCATGCTTCACGCACAATAGAAATTCGCATTATCGTAAGATTAAGGTTACACCGAAGTGAACATTCCCGAACCGCATCGTATATTAATTCGTTACATAAAACTGTGGTAATTACGTTGTTCGAAATTATGTGAATGAAGAAGCGACCGTACGTTTCCAGCCATTAGGAAATTACGATCTGTATCTTTGTTCTTAATGTACTGGCAGAGCAGAGCGTGTTAAATCGCAACAATAAGGAGATATGCTTATTGAGAGATGATTTAATGGAGACAGATCGCCAGAAAATTTTCACCGCAGTTAACCCAGAATGCAAGCTTATCTGCCGTATTATCTTTCTTCCTTAATTCTCTTGTTTCGTAACGACAGAGCCACCGTTTCCCATAGACCTTTCAGCCTTTTGACCTAATTAACTTATACGCGTAGACACAATTAAGCGTTAACCGCATAAAAGCACACGAAAGCAACGTGTACACGCCGAGCTGCAATTCGAGCAGAGACGAAAAATTCGTTTATCATGGAAATTTCGCGTAACTGCAGCGTCCCCGACCTCTTGCACTCGAATGACAACTATAAAGCTATGTCCACACTGAAGTGACACTGAATCTGATAAAAACATTTTCGATCGGATTGCTAATAACAGAGTAATCTCTACTGATCACGATTCTGGTTCTCCCAGTATACAGTCTTTCTAAACGAGTTTCTGGTCGCGTTATACGGGAGTCTACTGTAACATCGTATTTTTGCAAATGCAGCTATAAAATTTTCAGAAGTATATTATTAGAGTGCTGCGTACCTAACGAATAGATTGCAGATGTTTCTGCAATTTGCAATTTTTGTAGAGGAATTTTAAGAAACTCGAATCAAATGAAATCTTATTTTCCGTGGTTAGTAGCCTTTGTTAGATCTTAAATAAATGAAATACCAAATTCTGTCGTATTTTATATGGTAGCATTTCTCGAAAATGTTCAAAAGCTAATAATTGCGTAAAGATCCGCAGTCTACTGATAAATTTTCTTGAGTTGTTAGGAATGAGCCCCTTCCCCATCGAATGGGGAAGCGAAGGTTTTCACGGTTTCAGAGTCAAAGGTTCCGGCGTTGTCGTTGGCAAAGGTTTCGTGTCGCGTTATTGCCCAGGGCTTTCTTGCCGGGGAAACAGAGGAACCAGCGAGAAAGGTAGGTTCGTGCCATTAACGGGCCGAGATCCCGGTAAGGAGGTCGTCGGTAACGTGAAGTAGAATCGTTACCTCGGGCACGGGCTAAGACGAAAAGAATCGTACCACTTTTGCCGTCACCTCTCGATGCTCGCCGCAACTAGACCGCGCAGAAAAAAACCGCGAGAGAGCTATAGCTATGAAGACGACGAAATTGCCTGGCTCCGGAGCCGCCTTTTGTCAAGCCGCGACGCGGGTTCTCTTGATCGTCTAGCCACGATTCGGAGCGGAACCGCGGAGCTTTATCGATGTGGATCGTGAGAGATTCGAACAAAGATACTCTCCGCAACAGATGTTAACAAAGCCACTCGTGCGAAAATAAATAACGCGGATCATCGGACAACAATGACGTTTTATCGCCCTTTCAAACCGTTCCGCGAAATACGCTCGCGAATTTCACATGTCGCGGCATCTACGGCCACTGAAACCCCCTACACGCTCGCAAGCATTTTGCACTGTTTTACTTGTTCGATTGATATCTTTCTTTTTTATTGAGCAAATCCCATGAGAGATTTATTACAACGTTAGGTGCAAACAAAATCGAAGTACACGAAGCAAGTAACCTATACAAAGTAAAATTAAGGGTATATGAACGACAGTACAGTCAAGTCGCGATCTAAGCGCGACGGAGCCTCTCAATCTAAGCCAGTTCGCCTAACCCTTCTACGAACAAATTTTTCTTCGCGAACAGGAACCCAGAAAAATTTTATAAAATACTCATTAGAATTATTCCGAATAAATTGTTGATTTGACATACAATAAGCTGTCATTGTTTCTTTACTTCACTGTTTTAGTACTGTAAATTGTGAAGTGTCCCGCTTGAAGTGCGCCATCCAATTGTATCCGAACACATGGAACACGTCTTTCTGATAGTTACACGTATCTTACTTGTTTTATATTCGTCTTATTTAGTTTTATATGGTATTTTTGCCGATGGCTACATTAGATGAGACGCGATCGTTCACGCTACTTTTCCTTATCACCAGTTTATGGTAGGACTCCATTCATTCAAACCTGTCGGGGGACAAGATGATTTAGATAATTGGTTCACCATTGAGAGTTCACCATTCCCGCCTTTCACTACTTGTTTATTACCCCATTAGAAGCTGATGCTCGTGTACCTGGATTTCTAGTTGCGTACATTGCACTCGGGCTTGCTATTTTCGAAAAATTAGTTAACCTTATCCTTGGATCCTTTTGACCCGGAGCTACAAAACGAAGACAAACTTTATCCAAAAAATAATAAGCATAAACTTGATATAAATGGTAACGTTCGCAAAAAGTGCATGTGGAGAGAAAAGGGAAATTTGGAAAACGACTTCTCACAGAGGAATTCGTTCTCGATTCTCGCCCCATAAACGTACACGGCACCATTCTCCATATGGTTTTCATAGCATTGTTGCTTTTATGGAAATGAAACAGCGCGATGTACCAAGAAAACTCGTTATCGCTCTCCATTTTCGAGCCCAGCTAACCAAGCAACTGTAATTATTAAATCTCTAAAATTACTTCGGAACGCGAACACAATGGAGTCTTATGGGATTTAGCGAACTGTCTATTTTCGGTAATAACGACAGCCGAGTACGCAAACACCCGTACACATCGTGATTCAATCTGCAGTCGTACAAGAATACGCAATAAAGACGATCGATCGTTTATGGCGTTTACGGTTTGCAGAAGAAAACAGAAGTCTCCGCGGTCGATTGTATTATAATTGTGGATTTATTCTTTTTCCATTATACGATGGAAATGGAGATTTGTTTGTTCCCGATAGAATTTTACTATAAATCATCGCGTGATTCTGATCGTAATATGCACTAATAGAAATAAATATGTCTGTTAGCAAACCCCTACTGCCATTTTCTTCGTTAAAGTATTCAATCTCTATTTTCCTTTGTATCTTCAGTTTCTTTCAATATTTTATTATGCCACTGAATTATTTTTCATTTTACTGTAGTCTTTATTTGTTATATTATCTCAACAAGTTTCAAATTCAAGTGGCTCGCTTACTGTAAATTGAATAAAAATTTGTTCAATCTTGTTTTGTGAACATATATGATTATTTCCTCCGCTTGTTTATCGTTAAAGACTAGGTCGATACAGCAAGCGGAGAACATAAACTAAATAATGTTGTACGCAACGACAAGGTAACGTCGTAAAAATTGTTCACACGGTCGTAGTTTTCAGGTTTTCGACGGTACACGGATCTTCACACGTTTCACGAACCCGTGTGCCGCGCTGCACTGAAATGCCTTTAAGAAGCATGCTTCGTTCGTGTTTGTGTAACATCAACCGGTTTCTAAATTGTTCGAGCCACCTAAAATGGAAGGCCATTTTAAAAGTGGCTAAGCATCGCGTTAGTACGCTTTTCCTTTCTATTGCGGCGATATAGAAATTGTTTCCGCGTGAGCGATGCGCTCCCGGTCCCGGTGGCACGCAATTAGCCATCTTTCTGCAGGGTTTACATAATCGTTGCGTTACGATGCGCTAATTCGTTGAAGAGATTGTTTACACGAAAACGACGAGCCTCGTAAGACGTGAGAAACAGCTCTAATATTCGCCAGCTAATATTTACATGTTTATCCGTGTAATTAATACTCGCGTGTTAATTAAACTTGACATTAGATTCGCGCGGCACAGAAGTGTCTCGCTTCGTGGAAATAATAAGAATGTGTTTATCCAGATCGAAATTCTTTTTGCTGTTGCGGTGACCATGCTGAATCACTATTAGATCATGTATTAAAATAAACCGCACCTCATATAAATTAATTCAAACACGTCTGTACGGGTTGAAAGGAACTCGTGAGGGCCAGAAAAATTCAACGATCCCATGAACACACAAACAACGGTTTTATAAACGAACTGAAATTGAGCCGATCGTTCCTTGTGTTGGATAAGAGATTCATTTTGTTTCTCACGTACGAAGTACAATTTCAACGATCACCAACCAAGGCAAGACGATGGGCTCTCTTTCTAAATGAATATTTACACGCACATTCTAACAAAATAATTCGATTATGCTTTCAGGAGGAGTACGTAGCAGAAAATATAACATGGACTCCGATAGAGTACTTCAACAACGCGATCGTCGTCGAACTTCTCGAAAGCAAGCGTCCTCCAGGACTCTTCTTGGTTCTTGATGATGTCTGCGCCACTCTTCATGGCGGTAGCACCGGAGCAGACGCAGATTTGCAAAAGGTGAAGGAAGCACATTGTTCTTTGTCCTTTCCCGACAGAATTTTTCATCGTCGTTAATCTGTTACGCGCGCTACATAACTGCTAGAGAGCGATTATTTATTTATAAGTCTGTCGACCCAGGAAACGCGTGCTTCTATGGAAAAAAATTCGCACCACTTTGCCAGATTTATTTTATATTAATTCCACGTTATTACTACTAATTGGCAACAGCGAATCACTAGAACCCGTACGCCGTATCTCATTCCCCACGGTCGTTCAATCAATGTTGCTAACGTTTACAGAAACTTGCAGTGGCAGCGAACAAGCACGAACACTTTCAAACCACAAGCGATGGATTCTCCGTGTTCCATTACGCTGGAGCGGTTTCCTATTCCGTAGACGGATTCTGCGACAAAAACCGGGATGTGCTGTTTTTGGACGTGGTGGAACTGATGCAGACAAGTTCGAAGTAAGATATTCTTATCAATCTTGCCGCTAATAAATAGTTTAAGCGTACCATATCCAGAGCTCGTTAAGAAGAGAAATATTCTCGTCGCGATTCGCTCTTTTCTTCAGCTTTTTGCAACTGAGCTTTGTACCACATCTCCCATAAGCGCGTCTTTACAATTTTAATAATCATACAAATTTTGGAACCTAGACATTTTCATTAGATTCAAATTCATCCTTTTGCAAGTCAAGTTCAACCTTATGCAAATCAACTTCACCTTTTCGTAAATCGATTTCACCGTTTTGCTTATGCAAAATAAAAATTGTCTGCATCGATTGCAAGAAATAGAAATTGAATGTTATTTCTTCCCTTAATTTTAATTAATTTTAATGGAGGAGAAATCATACACTGACATCTTCAATATTTAAAATTTTCCCACAGTTTTGCTGTAACTGCATAAGGTTCTAATAAATAAAATTTTGAATTTCTTAACGATTAATTTGCATTTGATTTGACTTTTTTACAAAAACTTACTGGAATGTGCTTCATTTGCAAAAGGTTGAAATTGATTTGCAAAAGGGTGAATTTGGATTGCGAAACCTGTATCTAGAAAAAGAATAGCTAGATATTCTCGACTGTACGATGCTGTAAATGTATTTTTACTATAACGATAACATTGTAGTTCTCTGATTCGAAAACTGTATCCACAAGAGAGCCAAGTGCAGAGAACGAAGACGCTAAAATCGAGGCCGACCACTGCCGGCAACAAAATTAGGAGTCAGGCTAGTCAGTTGGTCAGTCAGCTGATGAGATGCACTCCGCATTACATTCGATGCATCAAACCGAATGAAACCAAGAAACCCAGAGACTGGGATGCAGTTAGAGTGAAGCATCAGGTACACTTTACCAACAGATGTAGACTTGAATGATACAGTATAAATCTCCAGCACGGGTCTGCCGAGGGACATTTATGCGCCAGGGATAGTATTCTTTGACTTTTGCCGAACGTAGATAAGGACAGCCGAGCTCGAGAAGCTCGGTCGCCGAGAAGTGTAAACATAACTAATCTGAATTTCTAACTTCTTTATTTTTCATTATTTTTTTATGGGACTTCGATTCGTGGCATTTTTCTAATGCAAAATCA